>BQNB010004851.1:80039-94163 GCA_026074375.1 Tanacetum coccineum
AGAAGGCTGGTGCAAGTGGCAATCTTAGCAGGTCTGTTGCATACAATATAAGCAGTTTTAGTAAACCATTTAACAATCCATAGTGAGCCCTTCATTTTCAGTGACTAAAGACCAAACTTTAAGAACTGTCCAAATAGGCACACAACTCGAAAGACAAAAAGTAGATTGAGATATCTAGTTACGAGGTCTTTGGATTAGCTTACTTTTTGGGCTTATGGTTTATTTGAAATTGGGAAAGATTGTAAGCTCATTTTCTTTTAGCTTGTGAGCTTATAGCTTATATAAGTCCATAAGTTTACCTTGATGCACTCATAAGCCGAAAAAAGTAGGCTTTTAAGCTCTTCCAAATTCAAATCAGCCCATAAGCCCAGAAATAAGATTATCCAAACACTCCCTTAGGAAAATAGAACGCCGAATTCAAAGGCTTGTGCCTTCAGCCACATGAAAGATAACAGATAGAAAAATACACTTACGTTCGGTGTTAACAGAAGTAGGGGTGGAGAGTGACTGTGCAAGTAGTGGTTCACCCAAAATGCCGTCTGAAACACCAGCATTTTTGTATCTAACGGGATCCTGTACACTACTGCCATCAACGGGGGTAACAATGTCGGTATCACGTCATGTTCAAAAACATTGTATTTTCCTCTAGTCATTAAAGGGGACTAATATGCCTTGTATGCCTACAATAAACAATATCAAAGGGGACTAACTAAGAAATGATAAATTGAAACTGTCACTATATTCAGGTATGTATATATATACCTATTCTAATAAGCGGAAAACATTCTGTAGGTTGCTTGATAAGTGATGTTCATTACCTAATACAAAGTTAATGGTCGGGGTCCTCGCCCTTGATAGGATTCCAGTTTCTGCCTACAACCAAATAGGAAAGACAGAACATCAATATCCATTCCTAACAAAAATATCATAAGAAACAATCACTTAAACAAAAACCCTAAAAATAATCCCTAAATCATGATTCCTAAATTGATTGTATCTACTACCTCCCTTGTGTGGTGATTGTTATGACCCCTGTTTATTGAGATCATCACGTGTTGATTCGATCTCTAAACGAGCGTGTTAGGCGATCTCTTACCTTGGGACCATAGGGATATGATCCTTTTTTAATTTTTGTTTGTTTTCTCCACTGTTCTGTCGTTTTCCACAAATCAAAATTTTTTCATCTTTTCAAACCCTAAATTCCTCATTGTTTAATTGTTTAGGGTTTTTGTTTTTTGTTTAATATGGGTGATCGGCGCCCTAAAGAGGAAGGTGTTTATAACATCTCCACCTCTATTTTCGTCACTAACTTCCCTGATCAGACAAACGCGAAGGAGTTATGGAGACTTTGTAATCAATATGGGAATGTCATTGATTCTTTCATCCCCAACAGAAGATCCAAAGTGGGTAAGCGTTTTGGTTTTGTTCGTTTTATCAAGTGTTATGATGCGGAGCAATTGGTAAACAACTTATGCACTATTTGGATTGGAAATTTTAAGCTCCATGCAAATATCGCTAAATTCAATAGGACACCGTTGCATAAGGGTAATCATTTACCCAATATTCATGCCAATGTTAGGCCGGCTCCTGTTGTTTCATCAAAAACACATGGGGATTCTAGTTCTTATATACAGGCGGTTAAAGCAGGTGTTAATCTACATTATGTTGTTTCTGATGCGAAAGTTTCGAAGCCAGCTCTTCTTCTTGACGACTCATGTCTTAATGTATCGGATTATTCTCTTTCTCTGGTTGGCAAACTAAAAGAATTTAGCTCTTTACCAAACTTAAAAATGCTCCTCGTGGAAGAAGGTTTTACTGATTTAACTATTAGTTACTTGGGAGGTTTTTGGGTGTCGTTTCAATTTCTCTCTAAAACCTCAAAAGAGAACTTTATGTCTCATGTTGGAGTTAACTCTTGGTTCATCAAGATTCTACAGGGTTCTAGCTCTTTTGTTGTAGATGAAAGGGTTACTTGGATTGATATTGAAGGTGTTCCTCTTTGTGTTTGGTCTCATAATACTTTTTCTAGAATCGCCTCTATTTGGGGCTCCTTGCTATATGACGAAGATGAGGGCTCATCTCACTTTCATAGGAAGCGTTTGTGCATCAAAACTACATTCCATGACATTATCTCTGATTCTTTCAAAATCATTGTCAAAGGCAAGGTTTTTTGGATTCGCGCAAAAGAACTAACTGGCTGGGCTCCAAATTATTCTGTAACGGAAGATGCTTCTGATTCTGATGATGAATCGGTGGATAGCAAGTTGGTTGATAATCATAAGGAGAGTCCTTTAGAGAATGATAGTGAGTCGGAGGTTATTCCAGAAACTGTGTTTGAGGGGCAAGCTAATGTCGAGTCTAAGTCTACTGCCTCTAAGGATGTCACCAATGAGAGTCCCAAAGATCATTCTGAAGATCCATTCAATATATACGATTTGCTTAATAAGAAGAATCCTGAAAAACCTGTCGTCCAACAATCTGCAGGTGACTTAAAATTTCCACCAGGTTTTACACCTTCGGGGGATGTAAATCAGGAGTGTACTCTTCCAGTACATGATAAGGATACTATGGCAAGTTATAAGGAGGATACTAATGTATCAAGCTGCTCGGGTCATTTTCACAAAGTCAAGAGTCCTAAAACAGGTGGTTCAATGCTTCAAGTTATAGAAGACTTGATTAAAGTGGGTCAAACGATGGGTTACAAGATGGAAGGTTGTATGAAAGATATTGAAGAGATTGTAAATAGCCAAGGAGTGCATGAGTTTTTTAAATGAATTTTATGTCTCTAAATATCCAAGGCCTTGCCCAAAAGGCCAAAAAGGATTGGGTAAAGGAGTTATGTCACAATTACAAAGTTAACTTTTTATCTTTACAGGAGACGAAAATGGAATTGGTAGATCTTTTCAGTATTAGAGCTTGTTGGGGTAACCTTACATTTGACTATGTTTTTAGTCCTTCGGTGGGCAACTCAGGTGGTATTTTATGTGTGTGGGATTCTAATATGTTTCATAAGGAGAATTCCTCGGTTTCTGACTACTTTGTTGCGATTATGGGCAAATGGCGTCCAAATAACAAAAATTTGCTCATCATCTCAGTTTATGCGCCTCAAGATCTTGCTGAAAAAAAGATGCTATGGCAATATCTGAACATTCTGATTGATAGATGGAATGGAGATGTAATCGTGATGGGTGATTTTAATGAAGTTCGTCACAAAGATGAAAGGTATGGTTCCATTTTTAATGCTCGTGGGGCTGATGCCTTTAACTCGTTTATTTCAGCAGGTGGTTTGGTGGAAGTTCCGTCTGGTGGTTATTCTTTTACTTGGTCACATAATTCCGCTTCAAAAATGAGCAAACTTGATCGTTTTCTTGTTTCTGATAATCTACAGAGAACGTGTCCCAATCTTTCTTCTCTTACTTTGGATAGATTTTTGTCTGATCACAGACCCATTTTGTTGCGAGAATTAAATATTGACTATGGTCCTACACCGTTTCGTTTTTTTCACAACTGGTTTGAGCTCGAAGGCTTTGATGCTTTTGTGGCTGATACATGGCAAAACATTACCATTACTGAGTCTAATGCTATGATTAAGTTGGCTAAAAAGCTTAAGATGCTCAAAGGGCATATTCGTCAGTGGGTGAAAGGTAAAAAAGATAATGCAACTTCTCTTAGAAAAGAATTGAAGACTAAACTTGCTGCTATTGATACTCTCATTGATAAAGGGGTGTCGTCCTCTACTCATCTTGAAGACCGTTTGGACATTATGAATCATCTCTCTTCTTTGGATAATACGGAGTCGATTGAATTGGCCCAAAAAGCTAAGGTGAAATGGTCGATTGAAGGCGATGAAAATTCAAAAAAATTTCATGGTATTATCAACAAACGTCGTAATAATCTCGCTATTCGTGGCACTATCATTGACGGGGAATGGATTGAGGACCCGATTGCTGTCAAAAATGAATTTCTATCTCATTTCCAATCTAGATTTGAAGCCCCTTGTGCTAATCGTCTTGTTCTTGATATGGTCTTCCCCAACAGATTGTCTCCGGAACAAGCTCAGGATTTGGAAAGAGTGTTTGTTAAAGAGGAAATCAAAGAAGCTGTTTGGGATTGTGGTTTAGATAAATCTCCTGGCCCTGATGGTTTCACTTTTGGTTTTTATCGTAGATTTTGGAATTTAATTGAAGGCGATGTAGTGGAAGCCGTGAATCACTTTTTTAATAATGGTTTTCGTCATTCAGGAGGTAACTCGTCCTTTATTGCGTTGATTCCAAAATTTCAAGGGGCTAAAATGGTGAAGGACTATAGACCTATAAAGTCTTTGGCTAGCTTTTATAAAAATCATACAAACTTCTCGCTAAATCGTTTGTGTACCTGTCATTGATGGTCTTGTGAATGAAGTGCAAATCGGCTCTTTATTTTAAATCTGTCAAATTTTTAGATGGCGCTTTTATCTTGAACGAGATTATTCATTGGTGTAAAGCTAAAAAAAAGCAAACTCTAATCTTTCAATGGTTGACTTTGGAAGGCTTTTGATTCTGTCGCGTTGGGTTCTTCGAGGAAGTATTGGTGATGTTTTTGAAAAATTTAGGTTTTGGGTCTCGTTGGCGTGATTGGATCCAAAGTTGTTTAAATTCTTCTATGGTTCGATCTTATTAATGGCGACGACCTCTGGTTTAATATTTCAATGGTCTCAACAGGGAGATCTCTATCGCCTTTCTTGTCATTCTTGTCCATGGAAAGTCTGCATTTTTCCTTTCAAAAGGTTGTTAATGCGGGTCTCTACAAATGTGTTGTTTTAGATAATTCTCTGCAGATTTCTCATCTTTTTTATGCTGACGATGTGGTCTTCATTGGACAATGGTGCGATTCTAATATTTCGACCATCATTCGTGTGTTGGATTGTTTCTTTCAGGCATCAGGTATGCGTATTAATCTCCACAAGAGTAAGATTATGGGTATAGCTATTGATAACTCTTTGGTTACTCAAGCTGCTAATAGCATTGGTTGCTTGACTCTTAGCCTTCCTTTTTAGTACTTGGGTGTTAATATTGGTAGTCACATGTCTCGAATCAAATCGTGGGATATTGTTCTCAACAAAGTTCAAGGTCGCCTCTCCAAATGGAAGTCGAAGGTTCTATCCGTTGGCGATAGATTAACCCTTCTTAAATCTATTTTAGGTGCTACTTCAGATTGACTACATGTCGATGTATAAAGCCCCTATGTATGTGATTAATAAATTAGAAGGCAATTCGTAGTTCATTTTCTTCAATGGTCGGGGATCCTAACATTCGCAAAATAACGTTTGTTAAATGGGAAAACGTCTTGGCTTCTAAGGATAAGGGTGGTATGGGTGTCTCAAGTTTCTTCGCACTTAACTGATCGCTCATCTTTAAATGGATTTGGCGTTTTCATTCTCAAGGCTTCTCTCTTTGGTCTCGTGTTATTAAGGCTATTCATGGTGTCGATGGTAAGCTTGGTTATCATATTAAGCCTAGTGCGTCATCAAATTGGATTGATATTGTTCGCACTCTCCCTATTTTGTTAAACAATGGTATTGATCTTTTAGGCTACATTAAGAAAAAGGTTGGTAATGGGGAGAAAACTTTGTTCTGGTATGAGCCATGGAAGGGTGATGTCTCGTTTAATAATCTCTTTCCTAGACTTTTTGCTCTCGAATTAGATAAAAAGATCTCTGTGGCTGGGAAAATGGCACAACCGAGTCTTATTACTTCTTTTAGGCGTAATCCTAGAAGTGGTACGGAGGCTTCTCAGATGGCTATGTTGACATCTCTTTTGGAAGGCATTTGTCTTCCTAATATGCTAGATAGATGGTGTTGGTTACTTTCAGGAAACGAAGAGTTTTCTGTCTCCTCGGCTAGGATCCTCATTGATGATAAAACTATTGGGACGGTAGGTTCTAAAACGCATTGATGTAAGTATGTTCCACTAAAGGTTAATATTCTTTCTTGGAGAGTCAAGCTTAACAATCTCCCAACGCGGCTTAATCTTTCTCGTAGAGGTATGAACATCTAATCTATTTTATGTCCATTTTGTAATTTGGCGGTTGAGTCTACAAATCACATTTTTTTCTCTTGTCCCATGATGAAAGATTTGTATAAGAGTATATCGAGATGGTGGTATGTTAATCTATTGAATTTATCCTCTTATGATGATTGGTGGGAGTGGTTCTCTAGTCTTCGGCTCTCTTCCAAGCTGAAGTTGCTTATGGAAGGCGTTTTTTACATCACTTGGTGGTCGGTTTGGAACTTCCGTAATAAATCGATCTTTGGTCCCCATTCCGTCTAAAGCTTGGTTATTTGATGATATCGTGGCGCTTTCTTTCACGTGGTGTAGATCTAGAAGCAAGTTAAATTTTAGTAAGATAGATAGGTTAAAGAATCCTCTTTATATTTCCATGTAATCCTTTTCTAGCTCCTTGCTAGCGTTTTAATATAAGTTGTTGTTCAAAAAGAAAATCACATACATGTAATGAGATATATCATGTATATATCTTTGAAAGTTTGATATTTCATATTCATCTTTTGTTCTTATAACTCAAACAATTGTTAGTTTACTGTGTAGTATAGAGATCTTGATATTTATTAAATATATACCGACAACCTCACAAATATTTAGGTAGTATACCCGTGGATATTTAGGTGGGTACACTCGTGGGTTTCTTAAATGGGTACACTCATGATGGGTATGCATTACTCGCCACCCACCCGCCACCTACTGATGGGTACAAATTTAGAGGATGTTTGGCTAAGCTTATATGATGAGCTTATTAGCTTATATGTGTCATATAAGTCCAAACTAAGTGTTTGGCTAAGCTTATATGAGTTGGCTTATGAGCTTATATAAAGGGGTTTTGATAAGCCACAAAAGTGTGTTTTTTTAGGTGGGGTTGGGCTTATATAACATTTTGCTTTATAAATTACAAATTTACCCTTAATTATACTTAATTTAACATTAATATTTTTTAATTCATGTCTTTTATAGTCATTTATTAATTGTAACTAAAACCAAACCATTTTGCAAATTAATCAAATCGTTAAATATAAGCTAATTACTTAATTACTCTCTAAAAACCATATACTTACTCTCACGCCGGAGGCTAATCGTGGGATCCGCTCCCACGATAAGGTTAACGCGTGTTCTTTATTCTTTGTGCAGGAGTCCTCAACGAAATTCACTTGGTATAAGAATAAGGTTCCTGAGCCTGAATAACTACCTATTCGGGCCAAATCAGATACAGCCTGACTTTTGCATCAACGAGTAGTATTTTGAAACAGGGCAAAAACGATTGTTTTAAACATTAATAATAATAGAAAAGAAAGAAAAAACCATTTCTGCCTCTTCAAAGCTTAAGGATCAATATCACGATTCCCACAAATTCAACGTGGTCATCCCCACTTGTATTACAATAAGAAATTTGTGTGTTAAATATTATAAAAATTCGCCAGACGTTCAATGAGGTTGTTTGAGTTTGGTAGTCGACGTTTATAACTTATACATTATGAGATAAAGTTCTGTTATCACTTATTCTATCAGATAATTTAACTTACCATTTCGAATATGATTGATCTCTTGAAACAAAGAAGATATTTTTCCTACACAAACAGTCATAAGTAGTTCTTATGAGTTATGATAATGAATAAAACTCTAGTATTACTTGTAGGGCTAATTGCACGTAAATGTTTTTAAGTTATGACGGGGACAAGGTTCAAAATCAAAAGACGTAGAGACTATGCATTAATTGCACCATTAATTTTAGGGCTTGATTGCACTTCTAGTTTTAGGGTTTCATTTGCATTTTTAATTTTAAGGTCTGATTTTCACTTTTATTTTTTGGTTTTGTTAATTTCTGCTTACTGGGTAGAGGTTAAAGTACATTTAATAAACATAAATTTTTCTAATTAATCAGAAAATGCATTAAATACACATTAAATGAACTTGTAAATTACTATATTTGAACATGATTTTCACTTGAATTAATTAAAACATTCATTTTTTAAACATATTAAACCATGCCCACTGGACATAGTTTAGCAAAACCCTTTATTTTTAAGAACTTTTGGTCATTGATGGTGAATGAGAACTTTTGGTCATTAACAATTTGGTTTAGGGTTAACAAAATTCTCTGGAGGTTTTATCCTCGTAATTAACCATTGGATTAGGGTTAACAAAATTCGTTTTCGCATACTGAGCCAATTAACATCTAGAGGTTATTAGTATCATTGATGGTGAATGATGTAGAAGATTCCAAACACATAATGTTGGTGGGGTATGGTCTAAAGAGCACACGAATTATGATTTTATCAAAGTCGTATCCGAACTCGACATGAAATCCACTATCTATCAGAAACTATGCGTGGGGTTCGTAGGTGGAGGTATCAACCATGAAAATCACGAGGCTGGCAAACACGAAGTTCGAAGAATTTGTCTAAGCATAGTCGATTTTGATGGCAATTATGCAAGCAACAAATCCATGTTCAACAATAGGAGGGTTGATGAATGAGAGGAAAGGATGCACATGGAGGATCCTTTACATGCACCCAAGTTTTTTCGTTTGAAATTCTAATCAATAATTCATCATGTTCTTTAACTATTGACAGTTGTAGCATAAATAATGTGGTTTCAAGCAATTGGTAGATTCCCTAGAATTACCAATGGTACAAAGTTTGTTGGGTTTCGGTAACCATCAGGAAGTTTTATAAAACGAGGGTATTTTTTTATTGTGGATGAAACAGACGAGTGCCATATTTCTTTCGCGAAAACCTTGGTGACAAGAGGTTAAAGGCATGTATGATCTTCAAAAAAATCTTTATGTTTTCTCATGGAAAGGAAAAGAATTGCTATGATTCAAACGGAAGGAACACCAAAATTACCAAAACTCGAGGTTAAGGTGGAAGAAAAAGATGTTGAAGATTGAAGTTGTTAAAATCTCAACTTTAGTGTTGAAAAAGACAAAGGAAGTTGGTTTTTAAAGACGTGCGAGGAAGAAGTTGTGGGGTCTAAAACCGATGAAGATGTGAATGATTTTGATTATGAGCTAAAAACAAATTCTGAATGCATCTATGATTTATAGGTTTGTGATTTAGATAATGGGTTAACTTTAAAGATGATTATAAAGAATCAAATTAAGTTTTCGATGGTAAACAAAGAGTGCAATTGAAGACATAGTGATCGTTGATAAGGAGAATACACCCTGATGTTTGGGGTCATGAGTTGATAGTAGGGAGTGTGGTAGTGTGTTAAAAAAATAAAGGTTCTCGAGTTAATGTGAAGCGCAAATCTAATCAAGATAAGGTTCATCGCGAGAAGATGTTAAAGATTGATGAATCCCTTGATAGTGAAAACTCGACGGCGAGCTATTTTCAAGTGAAGGGGAATGATGGGGACAAGGTTTAAGATCAAAAGATGTAGAGGCGTCGAATGCTTGATTTGCACTTTTATTTTTAGGGCCTGATTTGCACTTTTATTCACTCCGTTCTCGAGTTTATTTTTTGGAGTGAAAGGGAAAGGTTTGGGATGGTAATAAAAAAAATTATGTTCCTGAGATTTTTTAAGAGAGAAGAGGAGAGTAAAGGATAGTAAATTACACCAAATTTACTCTCCTAATCTTCTTCCCAAATTGGGATGAAATGGAGTGAAGTTGTTTTTAAAGCTATTTTTGCTTACATCCTCCTCTTTTCTTTCTAACTCGGGAACACAAGATAAAAAATCAATTCTTATTCCTCTCCTCTTTACTTCCCTCTTTTTTCCCTCTCCATCTCTCTTCTTTTTGTTTTTTACTCGGGAACAAAGTGTAAGGTCTTGATTTGCACTTTTAATTTTAGAGTCTGATTTGCACTTTTATTTTAGGTCATTTTTTTACCTTATTTTGATGATTTTTTCTACAAGTTTTACCTCCTTATAAGTATATGGCTAATTATGAGTGTAATAAAAACTTTTGATCATTAATAAAATTATGTTTAAAACCTTTACTCTTATTAGGGTCTATTCCCTGGAGGTTTTATCCTCGTTATCAACTTTTGAATTAAGGTTAACAAAATTCGTTTTCACGTCCTGCGTCACTTGTCACTTTTTTAGTTTTTATGTAGCTCATGATTTTTTTTCTAGATCTATGTAGCATATTTTTAAATTTGCATCACTTGTCACTTGTCACTTTTTGTAATTCCTTTGTAGATAATGATTTTTTTTCTAGATCTATGTAGCATACTTTTAAATTTCATCTTTTACTTGCTTTGGGTATTATTCGACCGATTTACTCCTTTTGAGGTTAAATTTGAGTGTATAATTTAAGAGTAAAATTGTCAAATAATACATACAACTTATCACACGATACTACATAGATCTAGAATCTTTATTTGACTACACATAACTTTAATAAGGGACAAGTTAAATACATTTTTATATAATTAGCTCATATTTGTATCATTGTATGTATGAAAAATGAGATTATGACTAATAAGGGTCTTAGATACTAACAAAAAATAGCATACAAATGTGTAGTATAATGATGGAAGCTTAAGAGTTTTTAGTTCAGATTCAAATTTACTTCATACTTTTCAGGCAGAAACTTTAGTGTTCATGTCTAACTCCCCGAAGTTTAGGGTGCTTTTAGTTGGAGATTTTTTTTTGTTTTGTTTTTTTGAACGACGTCTTTATATAAAACTAGCAAAAGCTAGAAACAATTACAAAAAAGATATAGTAGCAATAGGACTTTGTAACCAACCTACCTAACTAATCTTATGATTAGGATTTCTATAAGAAATCCACATAAACGATTAAGAAACAACATTATCCCATAACAACGCCTTCCTAGGAGGAGAATTAGAGAAAACCAACCCATGACAGAAACACCAAATTGACCATAAGAGAACCCCTCCTACGCCTTCAAGAAAGACCCACACCTTTTTAGAGAGACGAGGTATCATGCCACGAGAACCAATCTTCCATATTCGCGCAAATAGGGATATCAAGCTCCCATCATTTAGCCAACAAAGACCACAAATTAGAAGCCACCTCGCATGTGAAGAAAGTGTGATTAACCGTTTCCATGTCCTTATGACAAATGGGACAAAGGATCGAGAGGACATCAATGCCTCTCCTATTCAAATTAACCCTAGAGGGAAGCTTATTCAACAACAACCTCCACAAGAAGATGTTAACTTTAATAGGGATGCTACTATTTCAACGAGTACTAATGAGAGAAACCTCAAGGATATGTGAATCGATCAAAGAGCGAGCCGAGGCAACTGAAAAACCTTTGATGACATCAGGAGACCAATTCTAAGAATCAATTTGATCCGATAGCACCACGTCCCTTATAAGACTCTTTAACTCAGCTAGATGCGACTCTTCTATACCACCTCTCGGGATCCTTCTAAGGACTTGATTCCAGTCTTGAAGAGAGATACAGTTAGCAATGTTGTAATTTCTATCAGTATCAAGCATGTATATGCGAGGGAAAACAACTTTCAAAGGAAGATTTTCGTTCCAAACTTCTTTCCAGAACCGAATATAATTTCCATTTCCAAACTTCCGAGTACATAAAGCAAGGAGATCTATACCTTTAAGTTTAAGAGATTTAATGAAAGAGAGAATACCACACCAAGGGCTCAGACTTGAACATTGTGTAGAATCATCAAAAATACCACCAAGCTGGCCATAAAGGTTCTTTATAACCTTTATCCAAAGATCAGAAGAGTTGTGTAGGAACCTCCAAACCCATTTGAATAAGAGCCCAACATTGAGACCATAAATACTTTTGATACTAAGGCCTCCCATCTTCTTGCTAGCAAGACACTTTTTCCAACTAACCCATGACATCTTTTTCTCTCCCAAATCGCTGCCTATGAAGAACTGATTACACAAGGATTCTGGTATGTGTTTAATTACACATACCTTTTACCTTTAAAAACAAGCTAAAATAACCAAAAACTGACTTAAAATGCCAAAAATATGCTTGTTTTGCTAATTATGTTGTGCAGGAACGGATATCTAAGAAAAGGACGAAAAACGAAGCCAAAACGACAAAACCAGACAAGGAATAGAAAAGCAAAGTCAACCAAAGTCAAAGAAATGGTCAGCAGCAAAAAGTCAACAGTCAAAGTCAAAGCCGACAATGAAGAATACTTAATAGGTCAAACCTGTACCCATCTGATGGGCCAGGAAAGCCAATTAGTATATCACTTGAAGACCAAATAGGCCCAAATCAAGGCCCATTAACCCTTTTTATAAGCCCTAAATGAATGTGAAGGACTTAAACTGCCAATTCACAAAAGTATAAACCACAAGGGGTGAATCTGCCAAAGGCAGATTCTTGTATTACAAAAGGACCTCTTTTGCAAGACCTATATAACACTTGAGGGGGTGTTTCTGCCAATTTCTAAACATTTATAAACATAAGGACGGAATTTGAAAGAGAGAGATACACTTTTGGGGACTAAAGTTGCCAAGTCCCCAAAGTTTAAACCTGTTAATTAACACTGTACATCTCTCCCAACGATTTCCCGCCAAACTCATAACAACCAAACCCGTCCCTTTCATGCCTCGTTGACCTCCCCACATCCCTCCAAACCTATCACTAACCTAACCCCCCCCCCCACATGGTCCTTGTCCACGCTGGCAATCCAAGTACAAAATTCGCATCAATGGTTGTGATTTATTGAGTGGGCATCAAGAAGTATGAATGGCTCAGATTGGCTTTGTGTTTCTACACACACAACAAGCACAAATAGCTGTTTTGTCTCTACAAAGAAGCACACAAGGGACAAGAGAGAGACAAGAGACCAAAGTGAAACCCTAGCTCGTTTGCTATAAAAGCTTTTGTAAGCCCTTGAGGCAAAAGAAGTTTTTTAGAGAGTAGTTTTTTAGCCTAGTTCAGTTTTAAGTTTTTAAGTAGTGTAACTTTTATGTACTTGTATTTTGAAGATTAATGAAAATTCAGTTTTACGTTTTAATTTTTGTTCCAAGTTCTTAAGTTATCTTAAGTCTTTTAAAGCTCATAACAAGCCACTTTATAATCTGTTTTAAACTTTGAGACAAGAATTTAAGAAAAATTAAAAAGGAAAAAAAAGTTACTGTTTGATAAGCTAATGGATGAATGAGCAAACATGGAAGGCTCATTGGGTTCTTAGTTTAGCTTATTTATAAGCTTGGGTAGGATTAGAGCTTATTTAGGTTCTCATTACTCCTGTTTTGAGCAAGGAGTCAAGGTACACTTCTTTTTAAATTTTTGCTTAAAGTTACTGTAGCATAGCTTATTTTCAGCTTATTTATGTCTTTTTGTGCTTATTTGTGTTTAGTTATGCTTAAAAATGCCTTTTAGTTGCTCTTGTTTCATTTACTTATCCTTTGCCTAAAACTGCCTTGATATGTCTATTTTTGCTTTTAGCTTATTAGCTTATTAAAGTGCTTATTTCTTTTTGCTTTTTACTTTTTATTGCTTATTATTGCATATTTAGTAGTTATCTTTAAAATTTAGTGCTTAATTTAGTCTTCATAAGTGTTAAAATCAGTTTTTAAAATTATAAAGGGGTGTTTGGGTTAAGCCCAAAATGGGTCAAAATGGTAAGGTAATGGGTTGTGGTCATGTGGCCAACTTTGGCTTAAGTCATTAAGCTCTTTTGAGTCTATTTTCAAAAGTTTTCAAGTCTAAAAGTTGTTTTTCAAGTTTTCTCATTGTTTTCTTAGGTCTGCTAGATTTAAAAAGGGTCAAAGAGCTTATTTGGATAAGCCCTTGTAAACCTGAGTTGTAGTATCAATTTTGTGTCATTTATATGTGTTAAAATCAACTAGTAGAAACCTTAGGAGTCCTTAGTTTTGTTAACAATTCTGTCAACTAATTTTCTAGAATTTTTCACAAGTAAAAATAGTCAAGTTTTCTTTCCCCACTCTCAGATAGCAAAAATGTTTTTCAGTCCTTGAATCTTTGTGCACAAGTTCAATTTAAGCTACTTTTCATCTGTTTCTCATTAATTTTTTGATTTGAGCTTATTAAAGTGCTTATTGATAAGCTCACTTTTTATCAAAATTCCTTTGTAGAAGTGCCCTGGTGCTAAACCACCAGCTTTAAGCCTACCTATCTAGCTTATTAGTGAACCTTAGTCC
>BQNB010004852.1:0-105376 GCA_026074375.1 Tanacetum coccineum
TATATATATATATATATATATATATATATATATATATATATATATATATATATATATATATATATATATATATAGTTATCACTTGTGTGGTGGTGCACATGTTTATTGTATTTGTATTTACTTGTTGGCTCTTGGAAAGGTATACGATTTACACACGTCTTAATGTATGTATAAACGTTATTAATAAATATTCATATTTATGAAGTCACGATTTAACTCGTATAATATCCGATAAATATATAGCTCGTCCGATATGCTAAGTGGTTATTAAAATCACCTTTGTTCATGAAATACCTAAGTAAATACAGCCAGTCTTAGTTTACAAGTTTAGGCTAACGGCTTAATGCATAAACTACAATAAATTGCTAGTTTATATATATTGTTATCACTTGTGTGGTGGTGCTCATTTTCATTGTATTTGTCCTTACTTGATGGCTCTTGGGAAGGTATACGATTTACACACGTCCTGGTATATGTATAAATGTTATTAATAAATATTCATATTTATTAAGTCGCGGTTTAACTCGTATAATATCCGATAAATATATAGCTCGTCCGATATGCTAAGTGGTTATTAAAATCACCTATGTTCATGAAATACCCTTAGGTTTTCTATATTTACCAAAAATAGTCCCTATGTTTATGAAAATATAATATTTACACTTTAAACCCCTAGGTTTCCATATTTGCACTTTTAGTCCTTCAACTTTGCAACAATTACACTTTAGGTCCTTATGTTCTCAAAACAGCCCCTTTAAGTTTCAGAATTGTCAAAACAGTCCCTAGATTTAGAAAAATCAGTTTTTGGCAGTTTTAACCCTCTAGTTTACGAATTTACACTTTAGTCCCTTAACTTTGTAAAAATCGCATTTTAAGTCCAATTAAGATCTAACAAGTGACAAGGGGTTAAATTATATTCCAATAAGCCATATAAGCTGGGTCGGCTTATAAATAAGCTTGGATGAGCTTATTTTGGCTTATTGGACTCGTTAGAGTCCATTAAGCAAATAAATGGTCCAATTAAGATTTTAAAATTACATAAGCTCTCATTTGGCTTATATAAGCTTATATGAAAATGTTTGGCTAAAAAATAAGCTCGGATGAGCTTATTTGAGCTTATTGGGCTCGTTAGCCCAATAACTCTAACCTGAATTGTTTCAAAAGTCCATTAAGGTTTGATAAGGTAATCCAACTGATTTTTCTAAACTTAATAAGCACTATTGGGTCTATTTTATTGTTCAGATTATTCTATAAGCCATTAAGCTCGTTAATGGGCTTTTGAGCCCAATAAGAACTCGATAAGGTTTATACATGATCCAACTAGTACATTTTAGGCCCATTAGCTTTTTCTAAGTCCAATAAGCTTATTAAACTGTATAAGCTCACAAATAAGCTGTTTAAGCTTATTGTGGCTTATGGGATCGCGTTTGGACACGGCAATGGGCCGTCAAGCCCAATAAGGGTTCGGCTAGACTTTCTAAGGTATACTAAGGTCCATGTGAGTTCAATAAGCACTTTAGGCTTCTTAATAAGCTCGCACATTCGTTCCCAAGTCAAGACATCACGTTTCTATGGAAAGTTTACGCATAGGTTTTAAATATTTTGAATATATAGGGTGGTTTTCATATAAGTTACCATTCTTGTATTTTAAACGTAAAGCTTAGGCCTTAACTCGATAATTAACCACATTTTATACACGTTAGCACCACACAAGATCATATACATGTAATATATGTGCGTAAACCATGCATGGGTTGAACCATACACGTTTATGCTCTCGTTAACTTGTTACACATAAGTTAACGTGACCCTTACAACTAGACATGAATAAAAACGAATAGAATATGACATGTAAAGCTTAGTTCGAGACTTACAAGGGTCCTAGTGTCTTGGTTGTGTATTGTGTAGTAAACCCGAATTGTATAACCCCAAATCGTATAAGTACGATTGTATTTTCCTCCCTAGCTTAACTCAATGCCTTAGAATCCTTGCTTTGTAAAATGTGGTGTCGTGTTTGAGTTTGGTTATTATATAACCCGAATACAATGAGAGAAAACAATGTGGTTTTGGCTTGAGAGTGTTTGTGAGTTTAGGAAATGTTTAAGAAATGTTTAAGGGACATTATGAGTGAGTATAAATAGGCTTGATAGCTAGTTAGTTTTCCTTGTTCCATCCTAAGCCAAATTCGTGCCCTTATTAGTGGTTTTGGGGGGTTTTAGTTAGCCTCACATTGTATTTTGCTAAACCACCTAAGTACATCTCTTAATTACCATATATTTGTACAAGATTTACTAGGATTTGGAAATCTTATGGTTTTGTATGGTTGCTTTGCTTAGCCGCGACATCAAGGAGGACAAAAGAGATCAAAATGGTTATTAACCATTGTGGAATAAGTTAGTTAGAGACCATTAGTACATGCTTTAATTAAGCATAGGTTGTACAAGTACTTAGGGATCATTTGGAGATTTTCTAGTTGATATAAGCACATGGGATGAATTGTTTATGGGTTATTCTTACCCATATTCGGCCCTAGTGGGTTATTAACACAAGAATTTTATAAATTTTGTGTTTAAGGATTAAAAGTGGGTATTGGTTTGAGTCTAGGTAAGTCTAGGTATTTCCGAGGTGTGTCTAAACGTATTTTATTGCGAAACGTAAGCCTTCTACGTGACCAATAAAAGTAAAATACGCAAGTTTAATAATTATCTTCTTAATAATTATACAACACTTGATTGATGTAAACCTTAATTTATTTGGTGACCGTTTACGTTAAATGATTATTTCTAGTCTACGCGATTTAGCTTAAAAATTAAATTAAAAGTAAACGCGTATCGGACCAAAATAAATAGTGACGAATAATAGGAGTCGTAAAATGACCTGAAATTGAGAAATGTTACAGTCTCCACCCGTTAAAAGAGCTTTGTCCTCAAAGCTTAAGACCTTGTAGTCGATGACGAAGCCCGGTTCGTGAAAAATTGTGGGTATTTTTGTTTGAACGAATCTTCACGGTCCCTGGTGAACTCAAGACCTCTCCTAGAGTTCCAGCAAACTTTAACCAATGGTATCCGGCTTCGCTTTAATCGTTTGATCTCTCGTTCCATGATTTTATGGTATATGTTTGTTGTCCGGCAAACCGGCACAGTGAGCGCTACTCACCCAAACGGGGATGTCAATCCCAAATAGATCTATTTATAACATTCGCGCTCACAATCTAGTAATTGACAGTTCATGATAAGGGCTCAGTGGGTTATCGCTACTTAGGCAAACACATAATCATAGTATAAAATGTACACTTGCGTCCAATTTGTAAAACAAAGCACGTTCTCACCCTAAAGATGTAAATCATTTAAATAATTGTAAAACATGGGGCTATGAACTCACCTTAGTAAGTAGTCCTTTGAAAATGATAAATATATCCAAGTATGGCAAATGAATCACACCGTCAAATACCTAAGTAAATACGGCCAGTCTTAGTCTACCAGTTTAGGCTAACGACTTAATGCATAAACTATAATAAATTGCTAGTTTATATATACTGTTATCACTTGTGTGGTGGTGCACATGTTTATTGAATTTGTCTTTACTTGATGGCTCTTGGGAAGGTATACGATTTACACACGTCCTAGCATTTGTATAAACGTTATTAATAAATATTCATATTTATTAAGTCGCGGTTTAACTCGTATAATATCCGATAAATATATAGCTCGTCCGATATGCTAAGTGGTTATTAAAATCACCTCTGTTCATGAAATACCCTTAGGTTTTCAATATTTACCAAAAACAGTCCCTATGTTTATGAAAATATAATATTTACACTTTAAACCCCTAGGTTTCCATATTTGCACTTTTAGTCCTTCAACTTTGCAACAATTACACTTTAGGTCCTTATGTTCTCAAAACAGCCCCTTTAAGTTTCAGAATTGTCAAAACAGTCCCTAGATTTAGAAAAATCACAGTTTGGCAGTTTTAATCTCTAGTTTACGATTTACACTTTTATGTCCCTTAACTTTTTATAAATCGCATTTTAAGTCCAATTAAGATCTAACAAGTAACAAGGGGTTTTTTTTATTTTAAATAAGCCATATAAGAGTTGGGTCATCTTATAAAAAAAGCTCGGATGTTGCTTATTTTGCTTTATTGGGCTTATGGGATCTCGTAGTGTACATGAGCAATAAATTTCCAATTAAGGATTTAAAAGTACATAAGCTCTCATTTGGCTTATATAAGCTTATATGAAAATGTTTGGCTGGAAAATAAGCTCGAATGAGCTTATTTGAGCTTATTGGGCTTGATAGCCCAATAACTCTAAAAACTGGATGTTCAAAAGATCCGATTAAGGTTTGATAATAGGTAATCAACTGATTTTTCTAGTCTTATTAAGCATATTAGGGATGTTTTTTGTTTGGCTTTATTCTATAAGCATTAAGCTGTTAACGGGCTTTTGAGTCAATTAGTAACTCATAAGGTTTTTACATATCCACTAGTCATTTAGGTACCATTAGCATTTTATAAGTCGCATATTAGCTTATTAAACTGTATAAGCTCACAAATAAGCTGTTTAAGCTTATTGTGGCTTATGGGCTCGCGTTTGGACATGACAATGGGTCGTCAAGCCCAATAAGGGTTTGGCTAGATTTTCTAAGGTATACTAAAGTCCGTGTGAGGTCAATAAGCACTTTAGGCTTCTTAATAAGCTTGCACATTCGTTCCCAAGTCAAGAAATCATGTTTCTATGGAAAGTTTATGCATAGGTTTTATATATTTCGAATATATAGGGTGGTTTTCATCTAAGTTACCATTATTGTATTTTAAACGTAAAGCTTAAGCCTTAACTCGATAATTAACCACGTTTTATACATGTTAGCACCACACAAGATTGTATACATGTAATATATGTGCGTGAACCATGCATGGGTTGAACAATGGCAAGTTAACTGCTCTCTAGTTAAATTGTTACACACAAGTTAACGTGACCCTTCACAAATAGACTTGAATAAAACGAATAGAATATGACATGTAAAGCTTAGTTCGAGACTTACAAGGGTCCTAGTGTCTTGGTTGTGTATTGTGTAGTAAACCCGAATCGTATAACCCCAAATCATATAAGTACGATTGTATTTTCCTCCCTAGCTTAACTCAATGCCTTAGAGTCCTTGCTTTGTAAAATATGGTGTCGTGTTTGAGTTTAGTTATTATATAACCCGAATCAATAGAGAATACAAATGTGGTTTGGCTTTCTTGAGAGTGTTTGTGAGTTTAGGAAATTATAATGGTTTAAGATATGGTGTTATGGGACAATATGGGTGAGTATATATAGGCTTGATAGCTTGTTAGTTTTCCTAGTTCCATCCTAAGCCAAATTTGTGCCCTTATTAGTGGTTTTGGGGGTTTTAGTTAGCCTCACATTGTATTTTGATAAATCACCTAAGTACATCTCTTAATTACCATATATTTGTACAAGATTTACTAGGATTTGGAAATCTTATGGTTTTGTATGGGTGCTTTGCTTAGCCGCGGCATCAAGGAGGATAAAAGAGATCAAAATGGTTATTAACCATTGTGTAATAAGTTAGTTATAGACCATTAGTACATGCTTTAATTAAGCATAGGTTTTACAAGTACTTAGGGATCATTTGGAGATTTTCTAGGTGATATAAGCACATGGGATGAATTGTTTATGGGTTATTCTTACCCATATTCGGCCCTAATGGGTTATTAACACAAGAATTTTATAAATTTTGTGTTTAACGATTAAAAGTGGGTATTGGTTTGAGTCTAGATAGTCTAAGCGATTTTTGAGGTGTGTTGTTAAGTTTGTATTGCGAATCGAAGCCTTCTAAGTGACAATAAAAGTAAAATACCTGCAAGTTTAATAATTATTTCTTTATAATTATACAACACTTGATTGTGTAACTTTAATTTATTTGGTTCGACGTTTTACGTTAAAGATTAATTCTAGTCTAAGCAAACTTTTGGCCTTAAAGTTAAATTCAAAAAGTAACGTGTATACGGGACAAAATAAATAGTGACGAATAATAGGAGTCATAAAATGACCTGAAATTGAGAAATGTTACAATATCGACGATCTCGAAGTGAGAAAGTCAATAGAAGCGTGTTGATCTCCATGAGAAATGAAACAAACTTCTTTTGAGAGAAGCCTGAGTAGCTGGGAGGGTTGTGCATTGCATCACTAGGTCCATGATGACTTGTCTTCAATATCAGAATCATCTATGTGATTACCGATAGATTATGCATTGGGACCAGTTTTTTGCCTAAGTGTATAGAGGGCTTCTTTCTTTACACTTTTCCTTATTTAATTCTTTTTCATTCTACAACCCTTCAATGTTAATTCCAATGCGTCTCATTTATCATTCATATTGGGTTTGTTCCGGTGATAACTCATGCCTTGGATAACATTCTTCCTAATCTCACTTTACTCCTTTTTCAATCATACCTAAGGACTTCTACTTTATCTAATGGAGTGTCCCTGGGTAGATCCCTTCGGTTTTGGTTGGATCATGGAACAAAATACCTATTCATACCGTCTTATAACTGGTATAGAAACAATAGTTGGTCAGTCTTTGGTTATTTACCATCAGTAGCCTTTAACATTAAAAAAGCAATCAAAGTGTTCGGAATGTGTTTATTACTAATTGAGAGTTTTTCTATGTCACCATAAATCTCCCCCTACGCTTATGCATCATATTATGAAAGGAGGTTTTACCATGCCGAGGACGATTCACACTTTCATGATCATGTGATCTTATCCATTATTAAGCAAGATTGATAACATCTTTAATCACTATGTGTCCCCTAAAAATTTGCATTATGTGGTGACAATTTTTTATTTAACAAGTGAATTAAAATACAAGTTAATGTACGTTGACCCACTTGTAGAATGAGCGAGTATGGGGAAACAATGTAGCATGCCAGATGAACTAATATCAAAATTTATACTCCCCCTCAATAATAGATTAGAGTGAAAACTTGGAGTGAGAGTTTGTTGAGTGCACAATTTAGAAAGAATTTGAATATTTCTTTTTGGAAATATCTTGAAAAATTATGCTCAACAAGAAAATAAGTTTTTAATTTATCTGATGAAGTATCATTTCCTTAGTGCTTCTCTGTGAGCATTCAAAACTTTATGTTTTGTATGACTTTGCTCAAGACCGAGAAGATGTGAACTTCCCGTTGTTTATGTATAATGTGCATAAATAAACATATTCCTTTTTTAGGAGTCCGAGTCTTAAGCTGACATTTACTTAGAAGTCGTATGTTTTGAGAGCTACTTTTGAAATGATAAGATCGTTTAAACCCATCTAGGATCGTTTTACAAATAACATCATAAACATGCAGCGGAATATAAAGAACAATGATGTTATTATACAGGTTATTTCTTCATTGAACATTCCTCCCTATTACCCCAACCTCATAACATGGGGCTTCACAACTACTGATTGGTGTACTCACTAATAACTAACGAATATACAAAGCACTCACACTTTGTAATCAGACTCTCATTGGAGATGTCTGTGATTTCTATGGATGGAATGGTAAAACTACACGCCATGATCTCTTTTTATAAGGAGACGATTCATAAGACGTTACAAAAGGAAATCTTTAATTGGACACTTATCACACATTAATTTAGTATTCCAAACCACACATTAATGATTTTTATCAACATTAATGCTTATCATTAAAAAACACATTTAATGTATTTATCTTGTAACTTCCCATTATGTTGATTTAGTACCCTTTATTTCTTTCGTCTTCATTTTGTCTCATCAAATTAAAGATTCCCAACAATCTTCCTCCTATTTGATTGAAGACAAAACAAAACTAGTCGTGTACGAACTTCTTCATAAAGCCAAAGCTTCCCCTGAAGTTGAGATGTAATCATCTCCCTGATTGAAACCAATATCTTCCCTTGTAGGATAGTTCCCTTAACTTATGTAATGCCACCAAACATAATAAGCTTGCAATTCAATAAAACCTGTAATTTTCTTCCCCTTTTTGTAATATCTAATAGGGGTCTTCTGTAGAAATGAAAATTGGGTCATAAACAGCTATACAAACATATACCACAATATAATCCAGCCTTCTAATACTCACAAATATCGCTTTGAAGCATAATACAAAAAATGATTTGTAAGCAGTAGATTTTTAAACAAATAGTAGTAATTAGTTCAGCTTCGTAGTAATTGATAACACTTACCCTCCTATGTTGGTGCATGTTGCATGGTTAATTATGTGAACAATAAGCTTTCCCCTTGAAAAGTATATTATTCTCTTTGAATCTTGAATTCTGTAGCTCTTTGTATGATCACTGATTGAAGAAAAACGAAGTATAACGTACTTGATGAATGTAGTAGATAACCCAAACTTGTGTCTTATGTCTTGCTATATAGTATGATTAGAACTCATAATCTTTCTTCTTCGTTTTTTAAAGTAGTCTCGATCTCTTGATAAATCCGCATGCTATACTTGAGTCAATGACCTCGTGATAGTAAATACCTGTGAGTACTACATTATCTCCTTACATCAGGTATAAACTTGTTTTTATCAAGTTCGTTTATCTTTAACCGTAATATCCAAACAAGTTATCTCCAAGACAAATAAGATATAATAAGAACACAAACCCGTGAAAATCACTTCATCTTCAAATAAATGATAAGTAATCCTCTTCGTAACCAATTAAACAATAATTCCAAAAATGAGCCATTAAACATTTAAACCAAAATTACTTGTATTACCCGATATCTGATAAAGCAAGCAGTACGTTCGGAGATATGGATAACATAGACGGTACTTTCTCAAACAACAGCGGTACTTGATTTTTCAGGAGCAGTCTGTTAGTACCTTAATATTAGGGTAGCAGTGTACTTGAATAATGAATTGAGCCGTCACTTGTCATATAATCAAAAGTACTTAGATTTGCTCCAGCAGTACTTTCATAGGATCGATATTCCTTAATGAAACACTGATATACTGTTAACTATGCGGAATCTAGTTGGCAGTACTTTAAGAAGAACACACAATAGTTTCTCAAACGTTTTCTTTTAAAACTTTGTATTGCCTAACTTGATGATCCCTAATACAAATTACTAATCAATTCTTACTTCGTGTTTTTCTCCCCCATGTTTGTTCTATATTTAATATCTTCCTTGAGAATCTTTAATAAACATAAGTGATAACCTTCTAGTAGATGTAAGTCATTGTATATCATATCACTAATTGATACTTATCACTAATAACTGTTGTTTCAAGATAAATGCTAAACAACGTTTAAACTTTTAGTTCACTTATCAAGGCAGTACTCGATCTTTAGATGGCAGTGCTTTTGACTTTTATTTAGCAGTACTCTTGATCTTTCATTTAGACTGATACTTTGACCTATTTACTTGTAATTTCCACAATCCTCCCTAACTGAGATTCTACTTGCATGACTTCAATTTAATAATTATCTTCTTAATAATTATACAACACTTGATTGATGTAAACCTTAATTTATTTGATGACCGTTTACGTTAAATGATTATTTCTAGTCTACGCGATTTAGCTTGAAAATTAAATTAAAAGTAAACGCGTATCGGACCAAAATAAATAGTGACGAATAATAGGAGTCGTAAAATGACCTGAAATTGAGAAATGTTACAGTCTCCACCCGTTAAAAGAGCTTTTTCCTTAAAGCTTAAGATCTTGTAGTGGATGACGAAGCCCGGTTCGTGAAAATTTGGGGGTATTTTTGTTTGAACGAATTTTCACGGTCCTTGGTGAACTCAAGACCTCTCCTAGAGTTCCAGCAAACTTTAACCAATGGTATCCGGCTTCGCTTTAATCGTTTGATCTCTCGTTCCATGATTTCAACGGGCTCTTCCATAAACTGGAGCTTATCGTCAACGTGAATTCCTTCCAACGGCATGACTAATGGTTCGTCAGCGTAACATTTCTTTAGATTAGACACATGGAAAGTATGGTGAACTCTACTCAACTATTGAGGAAGTTCCAACATGTAGGCAACCTTCCCAACCTTGGCCAACACCTTGAAAGGTCCGACATATCTCGAGTTCAACTTACCCCGCTTACCGAATCGTACAACCCCTTTCCAAGGTGAGACCTTGAGCATAACCCTATCCCCAACTTTGAACTCCATCGGCTTTCGCTTAAAATCAGCGTAGCTCTTTTGTCGATCCTGAGCATCTTGAATTCTCTGCTTGAGCAGGACGATCTTTTCCGTTGTTTCTTGGATCACTTCCGGACCAGTCAGTTGAGCTTCTCCAACTTCGGCCCATCACACAGGTGATCGACATTTTTGACCATAAAGTGCCTCATAAGGTGCGGCCTTTATGCTAGCTTGATAACTGTTGTTATATGAAAATTCGGCTAAAGGCAAATGCTTAACCCAACCCTTGCCAAAATCGATCATGCAAGCATGTAGCATGTCCTCGAGAGTTTGAATAGTCCTCTTGCTCTAGCCGTCAGTTTTTGGATGATACGCAGTGCTCATACTCAGTTCTGTACCCAAAGCTTTCTGAAATGATCTCCAAAAATTTGATGTGAATCTCCCATCACGATCACAAATGATTGAAACAGGTATTCCGTATCTTACTACCATCTTGTTTAGGTACAACCTTGCCAACTTGTCTAATGGATCATTTTTCCTTATTGGCAAGAAATGAGCAGATTTTGTAAGTCGATCCATAATCACCCAGATGGTGTCAAAACCATGTGACGACTTAGGAATCTTGGTGATAAAATCCATCGTGATATTATCCCACTTCCACTCGCGTATTGCTGGTTGTACTAACAGTCCTGATAGCCTTTGGTGTTCGGCCTTGACCTTCGCACACGTCAAGCATTTGCTAACATAGGTGGCGATGTCAACCTTTATATTTGGCCACCAATATAGCTTCTTCATGTCTTGGTACATCTTTTAGGAACCAGGATGGATAGAGTATTTCAACTTGTGGGATTCGTGCATAATAACGGATCTTAAGTCTCCGTAGCAAGGTAACCAACTCTTGCCGTTTAAACATAAAGTCTCATTGGTGTGTGGTTCCAACTTTTCCTTGGGTATATCCTTTCTAATCATACCGCCTACATCTTCATTCTCAAGATTCTCTGGTTTTAGGGCTTCGATCTGAGCTTCTAGTATTTTTCTAGGATGATCCAAGCCAATAGTCATAAATAAGGCTCGAACCCGCAATGGCTCAATCTGTTCCTTATGGCTCAATGCATCGGCCACTACGTTTGCCTTCCCCGGGTGATAACGAATGTCACAATAGTAATCACTTAGCAACTCTAGCCAACGGCGCTGCCTCATGTTAAGCTCCTTTTGGTCAAGAATGTGTTGTAGGCTTTTACGGTCAGTGAACATGGTGCATTTGGTTCTATATAGATAATGTCTCCATATCTTTAGAGCAAACACCACTGATCCAAGTTCTAAATAGTAAGTGGCGTAGTTCTTCTTATGAATTTTTAGTTGTCGAAAAGCATAGGTAATCAACTTCTCTCTCTGCATTAATACAACACCTAAACCCTTGTGTGAAGCATCACAATAGACCACAAAATCTTTGCTTCCTTCAGGTAAAGCCATAATTGGCGCACTGTATAACTTCTGCTTTATTAACTGAAAAGCTTTCTCTTCCTTTTCACCCCAATCGAACTTGACTCCTTTATGAGTAAGCTTTCGTCATTGATTTAGCAATCTTTGAAAATCCCTCAATGAACCTTCGATAGTAACCAGCAAGACCTAAAAATTGGCGGATCTCTGTAGGTGTCTTAGGAGATGCCCAATTCTTGATAGATTCTATCTTGGCCGGATCCACATGTATGCCTTTTCTATTAATGACGTGACCAAGAAATTGTACCTTCGAGATCCAAAATTCACACTTTGAAAACTTGGCATACAACTTCTCCTTCTTAAGCAATTCCAAAATTGCCTTAAGATGTTATTCGTGCTCTTTCTTGTCCTTTGAATAAATAAGTATGTCATCAATGAAGACAATTACGAACTTATCCAAGTAGGGCTTGCACACTCGGTTCATGAGGTCCATGAATACTGCAGGTGCATTTGTTAGCCCGAATGGCATAACCTGAAACTTGTAATGACCATACCGAGTTCGGCATGCCGTCTTTGGAATGTATTGCTTTCGTACTCTAAGCTGGTGATAACCCGATCTCAGATCTATCTTTGAATAAATGTTGGATCCTTAGAGTTGATCAAATAAATCGTCGATCCTCGAGAGTGGATAACGATTCTTCACTGTCAGCTTATTTAACTCTCGGTAGTCAATGCACATCCGGAATGACCTATCCTTCTTTTTGACGAACATAACCAGGGCTCCCCATGGTGAGGAACTAGGTCTTATGAAGCCCTTGTCGGAAAGTTCTTGTAGTTGTTCTGACAATTCCTTCATTTCGGACGGTGCCAATCGATACGGTGCTCAAGCTACGGGCGCGGCTCCTGGAATTAAGTCGATCTGGAATTCTACTGGTTGAGCCAAAGGAAGACTCAGCAAGTCCTCGGGAAACACTTCAGGAAAATCTCAGACGATTGGTACGTCTTTAAGTTGCTTACCTTCCGACTTGTCCTCCTCTTTCTTGGCGGATATCTGTGCCAAAAAGATCTGACATCCTTTTGCCATGTACTCTTGAGCCTTTGAACATGAGATAATGGTCAACCGAGATTCTCTCCCGTTGTTACTTTTGTTACCACGAAAAATCAAGGTTTCATTCCCATAGGGAACTCAAACAAGTTTCTCATCACACACGATCATGGCGTGACACCTTCTTAACCAATCCATTCCGATAATAATGTCGAAACTACCCAGTTCTACGGTCATTAGATCTATGTTGAACGGATGGTTTAAGAAATTTAAAGTGCAACCCCGCATTATAGTGTCTACCCTGACTATTTTCCCATCAGCTAATTCGACATTATAACTATTTTCTAATGGAGTTGGGTCGATGTTAATCAGGGAACTAAACGCAGTAGATATAAAGCTTCTATTGGCACTAGTGTCAAATAAGATAGATGCATAGTGGTTGTTTAAGAGGAACGTACCCGTGACGACATTGGAGTTCGGGTCCCTTGATGCATTTCCTTTCTTTTTCGTATTCCCAACTGCATACACCCAGCCTTATACACTCCCATTTCCCCCATCCTTATTCTTCAACTTGGGACAATCTCTCTTGAAATGTCCTAGGGCTCCACATTCAAAACAACCATTTCCTTTGGGATTTGTACCATTGCCCTCCTGAGTATTAGTAACATCTGTGTTGCCAGAACTCCTGCAGTCGCGGGCAGTGCCCTACCTTGTTGCACTTGTGGCACTTCTAAGTATACGGGCCATTGTGGTGAAAATGGCACTTGGTGCACTTGGGCAAAGATCCCCCATACGACTTCTTTTCACCTGTCCCATATTGTAGACCTTGGCGACATTCTGCCTCTTGAAGGGTTGTTGGTGGTGACCATGGTTGTTTCTGGATGAATCATCAGCCTTCTTTTTGTTGTCAGACTATCTTTCCGCGTAGGTGCGGAGTTTCTGATCCATCAAGTCGTTGGCCAACTCAATAGTCTCATCCAACATCTTGGGTCTGGCAGACTTGACATTTCTATAAATGTTATCAGGAAGTCCACTGATGTACTTGTCGACCTTCTCAGTTTCATTAGCAACAAACTTGGTACATATCAGGGTTAGCTCTTGGAAACGTTCAGTGTATGTTGGAACATCGTTCCCTTTGACCTTTAGGTTCCACAACTCGATTTCTAGTTTCTTGATTTCACCCTACGGACAATACTTGTCCGTCATCTTCTTCTTGAGTACTTCCCAAGTCATTGAATATGCTTCAGGACCTAAGGTTCTTATCTGACCATTCCACCAAGTCAGAGCAGCCCCTAACAGAGTGCAGGTGGCAAACTTTACCTGATTTTCAATAGCACAACCACTGATATGGAAAACTGATTCCATCTTCTCGATCCACCGGGTTAAACCGACAACGCCTTCAGTTCCTTTGAAGTTCAAAGGTTGGCATTTCATGAAGTCAGCGTAGAAACAAGGGCGCGCAGTTTGCACATTCCTTCGGTTATCCCCGTGTGAACTGTGGCTTCCGTCTCCATTAGTGGAGTTTCGCAGAAGAGCTTGATCAATCATAGCTTGAACGGATTCTGGAGTCATGTTGTTTGGGTTGGTGTTGTTGAGAGGGGTATTCGGTCCTTGTCTTGTCACAGGTGCCATGATTCGTCTAAATCACAAGAGATAAAACGTGAGGTCATAACCATGACAAGAGATACAATGATTTACAGATGAGACAACAACACAAGAGAGGTATATAGTACAACATAACACATCTATTTCATTCATAACTTGGAAAATTTTACATGAAATAGTTTTTTTTGTACACAAAATATAATACAAAAGATCTAAGGCTATGCTAGCGGGGAGAACCCCTAATACTTAACATGCCTGAACAATAGCCTAGCAAAATCAAATGACATAAACCACTAGATGTGACTATCAGCATCCCTAGTAGCATCCTGGTGATCTGGAGCTCTAGCATCTGATCCTGGCTGTCTAGCTCTCCTACGCTGCTCTCGCTGCGCTAAAAACTCGGCATGCATGTCACTCATCTCTCGTCTCATGTCTCTCATCACTCAGAGAGTCTCTACCATCTGTTCCTGATGCCTACAGTCAGTCTCTCGAAGTGCTACCATCTCAGCCTGCTGCATCTGGAAGCGAGTCTCATGCACCTGGTGTTGTGTCTAAATAAGAGTACCCTGCAGCTGTAGTTGTGTCTGATGTGCATGGAGCTGAGACTCCTATGCATATACCTGCTCACGGTGGGTCTGAAGCTCAGAATGGACTGCCTGACTCAATTCTATCACATGAGCCCAAGCCTCTCGGGAAGCATAAGCCTCCTCCTCCACAATCAGTATGGTCTGTTAATGAGCTATCCTATCCTCCATAAGCAAGTCAACCTACTACTAGTCTATGGTGACTCGCTGTGATATGCGAGTTCTACCCTCTTGAGCATCCTCTAGTAGAGCATATAAGTCATGTGTATCATGCTCATGAAGCTTAGCAAGCTTTGTAACCCTAGTATTGACCTCTCCTAAGGTCATAGGTGCTATCTCAAGAACTGCCTCTGCCAGATCTACCCAAGTATCCCTAATACCATACCCAACCTCACTAATCCCTCGTCGTCTCTTTTCAGCATCTAGGGTGCTGACAAACCCATAGTTTACCTCTCGACCTCTGGTGGGTCTTGCAGTAGAACTCTCCCCGACCTCATACTTGGAGCCTAGAGCAAACAAGCACGACCTCTTGCGAGGTGGCTGCTCGGACTCGGGAATATCATCCCTATGGTCAACAGGTGGTGGTGATGAATGTACAGATGGGGCCATGCTCCTAGCAAGGCGCTCCCTTGCAGAGGGTGGTGATAGTGAGATAGGTGGTGATGGTGGTGGGGTAGGCATGGTTAGAAGTCTCTCAACCTCTGCCTCTGGTGGAAGGGATATGGAAGCCTGAAGCCGGACATTGATCCTAGCTCTAGTGGTAGAAATGTTAGTGGGGGGTGGTGGTATAACAGGCTCTGTTCCATCAGGTGGGGAAACAAGCTCAACAGTAGGTACAACAATAGCGGAGTCGGCCAGAGCTAAGTGTTCCTCCTCCTCCTCATCCTCATCATCTTCATCCCCTTCATCCTCGTCCTCATCATTGGCATCATCCCCGGATGAATTGCCGTCATCATCATCTCCATCCTTTCCCCCATCCAAGAAATAGTCAACCGGACCATCCTCGGTCTCATCATCCTCATACTTCTCTGGATCTTCTTCTGGATCCGACTCAACAACATATCCTGGTGACTCAGCAGTAGGTGAAACAACAGGAGGTAATGGATGCTCCTCAGCTGGAAACTCATGCTCATCCTCCAATGGTATATACTCAGGGTATATAGGCTCTGACACGTAGTCAGGATCATGTAGTTGTATGAACATAGGCTCACGCTCATCCTCGTCCTGTGGTACTGGTGATGTCTGTGGCTCCTCGGAGTCAGGTATGTAATCCGGTGATAGTGGGGCTACCATCTGTATAAGGAGTCCATCATATCCTAATACGATGACAAGTGGAGAACCTCTATCATATATCTCCTCATCGACTCCCCAGAAGACTCTGCCTGGCTTAGAGTCGGTGTATATGGAAGTGTAGGTAACCGCAGATGATGCAGAAGACATGACTGCTGTAAAAACAAAAATAACTTATATAAGTATTACTTATAAGACTCTTATAGTAATATACATAGTATAATTTATATACGCGTATATCAATCATGCAAGCACTTAGTAAACTACTAATGCTAAAACAGTGTATGTCATGTAAGCATGTATGCTAGATTGCAAACAAGTAATGTATGTGTGTCCCGTGCAAACCCCATTTGCGAATACAGTGTTTGAAAATGGTTATAGTCCAGACAAAACTTTTGACCTGGTTCTCTATAACCTTGGCTCTAGATACCAATCTGTAACACCCCCAAATCTGGGTTGCAGCGGAATGTTGAATATCCGAGGGCGTTACTTCATAGATCAATAGCACAAGATATGAGAAAGACCACTAAACGTGTCGTTTTAAAAAGATGCATTGGATTAACAAAATACTTGTTCATTACGTAAGCTCATGGCTTCAAATTGTTCGACAATATAAGTAAAGATTTCGGTTTATAACAAATGTTCCCAAAATGTAATACGACCCAAATCTTTAGTATTGACTCTCTTCAAAGAATGACCCCCAATGTATCTGGGCACCTCGTGCCTTATTGACCTGAGAAAACATGCTTAAAACGTCAACATAAAGTTGGTGAATTCATAGGTTTATGTAAATCAATAGTAGGACCGCAAGATTTCCAAGTGTATGATTAAGCAACAGATGCAAACATCATAAAAAGCAATTACGTTTTCCTAAGCTCATGACACTGAAGCTCGACATTTATGAATGCAATAAATTGCCAACATTGCCCGTGAATGATGTTCTAACCCGCAACATCCCAAATCCGACATGGTATATGTTTGTTGTCCGGCAATCCGGCACATTGAGCGCTACTCACCCAAACGGGGATGTCAATCCCAAATAGATCTATTTATAACATTCGCGCTCATAATATAGTAATTGACACTTCATGATAAGGGCTCAGTGGGTTATCGCTACTTAGGCAAACACGTAATTATAGTAAAAAATGTACACTTGCGTCCAATTTGTAAAACAAAGCATGTTCTCACCCCAAAGATGTAAATTATTTAAATAATTGTAAAACATGGGGCTATGAACTCACCTTAGTAAGTAGTCCTCTGAAAATGATAAATATATCCAAGTATGACAAATGAATCACACCGTCAAATACCTAAGTAAATACGGCCAGTCTTAGTCTACCAGTTTAGGTTAACGACTTAATGCATAAACTACAATAAATTGCTAGTTTATATATACTGTTATCACTTGTGTGGTAGTGCACATGTTTATTAAATTTGTCTTTACTTGATGGCTTTTGGGAAGGTATACGATTTACACACGTCCTAGCATATGTATAAACGTTATTAATAAATATTCATATTTATTAAGTCGCGGTTTAACTCGTATAATATCCGATAAATATATAGCTCGTCCGATATGCTAAGTGGTTATTAAAATCACATTTGTTCATGAAATACCCTTAGGTTTTCTATATTTACCAAAAACAGTCCCTATGTTTATGAAAATATAATATTTACACTTTAAACCTTAGGTTTCCATATTTGCACTTTTAATCCTTCAACTTTGCAACAATTACACTTTAGGTCTTTATGTTCTCAAAACAGCCCCTTTAAGTTTTAGAATTGTCAAAACAGTCCCTAGACTTAGAAAAATTAGTTTTTGGCAGTTTTAACCCTCTAGTTTACGAATTTACACTTGTAGTCCTTTAACTTTGTAAAAATCGCATTTTAAGTCCAATTAAGATCTAAGAAGTGACAAGGGGTTTTATTATATTTCAATAAGCCATATAAGCTGGGTCAACTTATAAATAAGCTGGGATGAGCTTATTTTGGCTTATTGGGCTTATTGGACTCGTTAGAGTCCATTAAGCAAATAAATGGTCTAATTAAGATTTTAAATGTACATAAGCTCTCATTTGGCTTATATAAGCTTATATGAAAATGTTTGGCTAAAAAATAAACTCGGATGAGCTTATTTGAGCTTATTGGGCTTGTTAGCCCAATAACTCTAACCCGGAATGTTTCAAAAGTCCATTAAGGTTTGATAAGGTAATCTAACTGATTTTTCTAGACTTAATAAGCACTATTAGGTCTGTTTTATTGTTCGGCTTATTCTATAAGCCATTAAGCTCGTTAATGGGCTTTTGAGTCCAATAAGAACTCGATAAGGTTTATACATGATCCAACTAGTCCATTTTAGGTCCATTAGCATTTTCTAAGTCCAATAAGCTTATTAAACTATATAAGCTCACAAATAAGCTGTTTAAGCTTATTGTGGCTTATGGGCTAGCGTTTGGACACGGCAATGGGCCGTCAAGCCCAATAAGGGTTCGGCTAGACTTTCTAAAGTATACTAAGGTCCATGTGAGTTCAATAAACACTTTAGGCTTCTTAATAAGCTCGCACATTCGTTCCCAAGTCAAGACATCACGTTTCTATGGAACGTTTACGCATAGGTTTTATATATTTCGAATATATAGGGTAGTTTTCATATAAGTTACCATTCTTGTATTTTAAACGTAAAGCTTAGGCCTTAACTCGATAATTAACCACGTTTTATACATGTTAGCACCACACAAGATCCTTTACATGTAATATATGTGCGTGAACCATGCATGGGTTGAACCATGCACGTTCATGCTCTCGTTAACTTGTTACACACAAGTTAACGTGACCCTTACAACTAGACATAAATAAAAACGAATAGAATATGACATGTAAAGCTTAGTTCGAGACTTACAATGTTCCTAGTGTCTTGGTTGTGTATTGTGTAGTAAACCCGAATCGTATAACCCCAAATCGTATAAGTACGATTGTGTTTTCCTCCTTAGCTTAACTCAATGCCTTAGAATCCTTGCTTTGTAAAATGTGGTGTCATGTTTGAGTTTGGTTATTATATAACCCGAATACATTGAGAGAAAACAATGTAGTTTTGGCTTGAGAGTGTTTGTTAGTTTAGAAAATGTTTAAGAAATGTTTAAGGGACAATATGAGTGAGTATATATAGGCTTGATAGCTAGTTAGTTTTTCTAGTTCCATCCTAAGCCAAATTTGTGCCCTTATTAGTGGTTTTGGGGGTTTTAGTTAGCCTCACATTGAATTTTGCTAAACCACCTAAGTAAAACAATCTCTTAAATTACCATATATTTCTACAAGATGTTTACTAGGGATTTTGAAATCATCTATGTTTTGAGTGGGTGCTTTGCTTACCACGGGCATCAAGGAGGACAAAAAGAGATCAAAATTGTTATTAACCATTGTGTCATAAGTTAGTCAGAGACCATTTGTACATCTTAATTAAGCATAGGATTGTACACGTACTTAGTGAATTATTTTGAGATTTCTAGTTTGATATAAAGCACATGGGACGCATTGTTAATGGGTTATTTCTTAAACCATATTTGGCCCTAGTAGGTATATTAATACAAGAATTTTATAAAATTTTGGTGTGTAAGGATAAAAAGTGGGTATTGGTTTGAGTCCGAGGTACGTCTAGGTATTTCAGAGGTGTGTCTAAACTATATTTTAATTGCGAAACATAAGCATTTCTAACTGACAATAAAAATTAAAATGACGCAAGTTTAATAATTTATCTACTTAATAAATTATACAACACTGATTGATGTAAACCTTAATTTAGTAGGTTAACCGTATTACGTTAAATGATTAAATTCTATTCTTCTAGACCGATTTAGCTAAAAGTTAAATTAAAAGTAAACGTGTATCGGACCAAAATAAATAGTAACGAATAATAGGAGTCGTAAAATGACTTAAAATTGAGAAATGTTACAATATTGACGATCTCGAAGTGAGAAAGTCAATAGAAGCGTGTTGATCTCCATGAGAAATGAAACAAACTATCTTTGAGAGAAGCCTTAGTAGCTGGGATGGTTATGCATTGCATCACTAGGTCCATGATTACTTGTCTTCAATATCAGAATCATCTAAGTGATTACTGATAGATTATGCATTGACCCGGTTTCTGCCTAAGTGTATAGGGGGCTTCTTTTTTTACACCCTTTATCCTTACAATTCTTTTTCATTCTTCAACCCCTTCAATGTTATTCCAACGCGTCCTCATATCGAATCATATGTTTTGTATCCGATGATAACCATGCCTTGGATAACCATCTTAGCCCATCCCACTTTCCTCCTTTTTTTCAATCATACCTGAGGACTTATACTTTATCTAATGGAGTGTCCCTGGGTAGATCACTCCAGTTCTAGTTAGATCATGGAACAAAATACCTATTCTTAACCGCCTTATAACACTGTAAGAAACAACAGTTTGTTTGGGTCTGGGTATTTCCATAGTAGCCATAAACCATTGAAAAGAATCAACGTGTTTCTAGTAAATGATTTATTATACTTTGAGAGTTTTCTATATCACACAAAATCAAACAACAATCAATCAACAAGCACACTGGAGGCACATTAATCAACGGCACAAAAAGCGAGCACAACATAACACATTTCCCTCACACAACACACCAAAACAAAACAACACACAACACACACAAACACACTGACACACATATCACCACACAAACACAACACACGGGGGGGGAACACAACATATCAATCCACAACACACACACACAATCAGCAAAAACACAACACAACCCACCCCTCCCCCCAAAAAATCTCACACACAAATCAATCACAATCAACATCCAACACAAATCACAAAACAAACAATCGACACAATCAAAAGCGGAGGGAAACTGGGTCTGTCACACACGCCACACACACCACACAAACAAAAAACCCACCACAACAAACACACACACACACAAACACACACAACCCCAAAACACACACACCAAATCACATCAACAACACAACACACACACAACAATCAACATCACACTGCACCACACCAAAGATCACAAATCAAAAAACAACGACATCACACACACACCCACAAACACACCAAATTCAATCACAATCAGACATCACACACACAAAAACAACACAACACAACAACAGCTACCATCACACATATCATCAAAACCCTCACACACATCACACATCCATCACGGCCATCTAAACACACACAACATCACCACAACAACACAACACAGATCAATTCAAAACAACACAATCAAACACACAACAACACAAATCTAACAACAAAACTGGGGACATCAGCACACAATCACAAATCACAACACAACACAACACAACACAACACACCACAACACACAACACACAAATCAATCACAAATCAAATCACAATCAACAATCACAACACACAAATCAAACACAAAAAACAACACACCACAAACATCAACACCACAAACCTCAAAAAATAAAACATCACAAAATCACTCAAAACAAAACACACGACAAAACAACAAATCAATCACATCAAACACAACACTAATATCAACACCCAAATCCACACAAAACAATCGAAAAAAACAAATCACATGATCAGCACACAAAAAGCAATCACACTCGGGGACCACAATCAGGATCACACACAAAATCAACGAAACACACAACAACACTTAATCAAACATAACAACACACAACAAAAGATAATCCACAGCAATCACCGGGTGTTACAACAATCACAAACAACACATCACATCACGTTGGAGCATAAAACTCCCTAACACCTATGCATCATATTATGAAAAGATTTTGCACATGCGAGTACGGGGTCACACTTTATAATCAAGAGATCTTATTATCCAAATTAAGCAATATTTATAACAGTTTTAATCATATTTTCCCCTAAAAATTACAGAATGTTGGTGACAATTATTTATTTAAACAAGTGATTAAAATACAAGTTAATGTACGTTGACCCACTTGTAGAATGAGCGAGTATGGGGAAACAATGTAGCATGCCAGATGAACTAATATCCAAATTTATACTCCCCTTCAATAATAGATTAGAGTGAAAACTTAGAGTGGGAGTTTGTTGAGTGCACAATTTGGAAAGAATTTGAATATTTCTTTTTGGAAATATCTTGAAAAATTATGCTCAATAAGAAAATAAGTTTTTAATTTATCTTATGAAGTAGCATTTCCTTAGTACTTCTCTTAAGTATTCAAAACTTTGAATGTTTGTATGACTTTGCTCAAGACCGAGAAGATGTGAACTTCCAGTTGTTTAGGAATAATGTGCATAAATAAACATATTCCTTTATTAGAGTCTGAGTTTTTAAGCGAGACATATACTTAGAATCGTATGTGTTGAGCATACATGTTGGAAAAATTTTAATGATAAGAAATGCTCGAAAAAACAAGAAGATTTCTCTTCTTTTGAAGATAAAGCGCACTAAAGCATACACTTTTCTTTTCTTTAAAACTGAGTTCTGATCAAAAGTAATCAAAAGTCATAGAAACATTTAGAGAAGACATGTTTTAAAATATTTAGAAACTCTCGCTCGAACTTTATTTACATTCCCGTGTCATTATTGAACGACATTTCTAGGGAAGTAAATATTATCGATTTTCGAGAGACAAGTCGGAGAAGATTATTTTTGGTATTTTTGAAATTTTCCGATTTTGCATTCTGCTTTTATGGGTTTTATAATTTTGTATTTTGCTTAATAGATAAATATATACAGTTGTGAAATATTTTAGACACACAAAGTAGATGAGAGAGAATATGTCTAAAAGCATTAAGAATTGGTTTGAAATTCAACCCCTTCAATATTTGAACCACTTATACAAAAATTATTTCGAATTTTGAAATTGTCCTGATGAGAAAGGGGAGTGTCGAAACACAAAGAAATTTGAAAGATTTTTGAAAAAATCTTCTGAGAAAATTCTTGAAAAGATTGACTGCAACTGTTTTGAAAAATCAAATGTCTACTTGACTCATAAAGACTTTGAAATTTTATGTCAGCTAAGTCCAGAAGTTGTTATCTCCTCGTTTTGATAGGAAAAGTTATCTTTAAAGATAAACTTTTCCTTTCATAAAAGTCTGGTTATACGTACTGATGTGTACAAAAGCCGATAACTTAAAAGCTCATCCAAAATGTAAACGTTTCATCGTCTCTTTGATTTTCTTTGTCCTTCGGTTGTATATTCTGTAAGCACAGGAATTAGCAGAATAACCAATGAAGAAGCCAATGTCACCTTTGGCACCAAGCTTCCCACTGTCTTTACGGTCATTCTTGGGGTAACAGAGAGCCCCGAATACATGAAGAAAGGAGATATCTGGTTTTCTGCCGTTAATAAGCTCGTATGGTGTTTTTTCAAATCGATGGTAAATGATGGTGCGGTTTTGAGTGTAGCACGCAGTATCAATCACTTTACCCCATAAAAATAACGGAGCATAAGAAAAAAATCAACATTGTTCTAGCTGCCTCCACTAACGTGCGGTTTCTTCATTCCACGACTCTATTTTGCTTAGGAGTTCTCACAGAAGAAGATTAGTGAGAGATGCCAACACTGTCAAAGTATTCTTTAAGCATTTGATTATTGAATTCTATGTCGTTGTCAGTTCTTACAATAATGATTGGAGCTTGTAGAAGGACTTAAGTTTTCTTCAGGAAAGTCTTAATCACTTCTGGTGCTTCATCCTTTAATCTGAGAAAGTGAACCCACGTGTAACGAGAGTAGTCATCCACTATCACCAAAATATACCGCTTCCCATTTATGCTTTCGACTCTCATTGGGCCACACAAATCCATATGAAGCAAGTGTAATCTCTGCTTTGAGTTTGGAACAGGTTTGGGTGGGTGAGATGCCTTTTTGCTTTTTCCTTGCTCACATGAGGGACAAATATGTTCTTTATGATATTTGAATTTTGGAAGACCGGTGACGAGATCATTTTTAGCAAGGTCATTTATGGTGTCAAAATTAAGGCGGGATAAACGTTGATGTCATAACCAAGACTTGGTAGAAGTAGCATGAGAAAGGAGGCAAATTAGAGAAGCAAAGGCCATTTCATAGAGATTGATGGTGTAAAGGTTTGTTGTGCGATTTTCTTTCAACAGGTCAACTCCTTCTGAATTTCTGACAAAACATGTGTTCCTTCTGAAAGCGACCTCTAGATCTGAATCACAAAATTAAGTAACCGAGAAAAGGTTGTGCCCTAAGCCCTAAACAAAATAAACCCTAGTGATCAATATATTTCCCTATTGAAGATCATCATAACCCTGAATTGCAGCAACATGATCATTTCCAAAGGGGATAGTTCCCAAAAACTTCCAGACAAAATTGATGAGAAGCTTTAGATTCCCGGTCATATGCTTGGAACAAGTCGATGCACCATGAACAAATCTGGATAACCTGCCAAGAAAAGAAGTGGAATTTGGAAACCGTTTGATTGTAGGTTCCTGAGGGTTAGAAGTACATGCATTATCACTGATGTGTTGTCGTGTAGGATCAATTTATTGATTACCAAGTTTTAAATTTATATTTAGCCGACTTATCCTAAAACAACACTTTAACGGGCAGTGTACCCGATCGGGTGGAGTTTCAGTTCTGTATGGTGCGAAAAAACACTAATGAGAGGAGGGTCGTTAACCATTATAATTATCAGTATTTTTAATACTCAAGTAAGTAAAATTCAATTAGTATGTTTAGACCTATGCTATATACGCTTTTAACGGATATGGGGGGTTTTCAGCCTGAAAGACTGGCACAGGTTTTATGGTGACAATAATCAATTCTAAACACAATAAACATGCAAGAAAACGATCAGATGATAAAAGAGCGGTACAAGCCAAATAATAGAAAACTGCATTAGCCATATTAAATCCAATTAAATGCTGGTTTGTTTATTTAGTGCAATGATTTCTTATCTCGAAGCGGCATATCATTCTTAAGACTTAGGCGGGACATCATCCTAAGACCTAGACACGTTGAATCCTGTCACAATTAACGTATCCGCATAAAGCATCCTTTTAGTTTAATTATAATCTATCTAGGGATTATAGCAATGGTGATCTTGATAAACCCTAGCCCATCGGGACTTTACCCACTTACTGTTTGACGGTATTTTATATACTGGTAGTCCACTATTCAAATCTTTATCAATTAATCAAGAACATACTTGTTGAAACATTACGGGTCACCTGCCGGTCCAACTAAGCTCTTAATTTAAAGACAAAGACAGAACGTTATTTGTGATCCTATTGGTCCAGTAATATAAAACACGATATGGAGAGCTATCCCAGTATCTAGCTCACTTGTTAGGCGTAACTAGACCCAGTTGAATGATAGGTCGCATATTCAAACACGTAAACAAGTATCATGTGATAAACATAATTAAACTCTCAACGATAAATTAAGAAAATCGATTTTAAAACAAACCAAACATTAAATCTTCATTAAGATGGCTAATACCCAAGGGTATTAGCCCATAACCATTGTAATTATACAAGCGTGATCAATTAACCAAGGTAAACTAAACGTTTTACCGAACGATACCAAAAATTAAATGATTACAAGAGTAAGGAAATTACACGGTGTCTTCTATGGAATCGTGATCGATGCTTGACCTTTGTTGCTCTTCTTCTCTTCAGAAAATCATCTTTTATGTGTATGGTATGAAGAATATGATTTTGCACACTGAAAACTCGTTTTTGAGTCTTCTATTTATAACCTCTAAAAAATGCTAGATACGCCGTATTGAGCTAGGCCAATACGGCGTATTGGGGTGTATCCCTTGGAGTGCGCGCAAAGTTTACAATCAATACAATATACATTCCCAAAATAATAATATTTTCATATCTCTGAATAGTTATCTTCATGGATACGACGTATGGCAGAAGGTGGATACGCCGTATTAGGAATTATGAATACGCGTTTTCTTGTGAAGACTTGGCGCTGATACGCCGTATCTCTTTTCCTGTATACGGCGTATTGGTCAGAAATAAATAATCTTTAAATGTCTTCGTTTTAGCTCCAAAATATGCGCCTTTTAACACGTCTTCACAAATCACTCCTCAATTACTGCAAATAACACGTTTAAGCATTTAAGTACACATTCTTGCAATAATTATACAAAAGTGGTTAGTTTAATTGGGATAAATGATGGTATAAATGTGACGTTATTTGATGTCATCAAATATCCCCCCACTTGAATCCTACTTGTCCTCAAGTAGACTCTAGATTTATATTGAAAATGTATCCTAACCGAAGTCAAGGATTTTTCCGTTTAAGCATTTCTTTCATTTTAATCGCCTGTGCAAGACCAAGTACCTCACAAAATATGGAAATGAAATCACTTAGATCATTCAACTAATCTAGGGTGTAACATTTAAGTGGTACGCTTAATTGCTCGGTCGTGATTAGCTTCGTATCATAAGGTTGGCAAGGATACACATCTCCACCACTAGAGCTAAGGAGAAACAAGTCAAAAGGTAAACTGGGTTTTATTAAAGGCTAATGGTTAATCATTCTAACAATCTTTCACCGATAGTACCACCCCAATAAGGCAGCTGAAGCACACATACACAGCCGTAACGACGGAATAGATATGTGTGTTCGAACACATCTTCATTCGAGCTTAACCAAAGGTTAGGATGAAGAATGATATAGGGTAGGGACCTTCTAGTTTTCACCAAAAGTCGTAAACCAACAAGGAGGCTAAATCACGCATACATGGCTGTAACGACGGAATAGACATGCATGACTCACTCCAACCTCGTTCGAGTAAAACCTAAGGTTAATTGGTAGGAATGGAAGTAAATTGTTGTTAAATAAAATTCACAAAACAAATAGATTAAGCTTGAATAAATAAGGTAGTTGCGAGTAACTTTTCCCTGGCCATTCCATGATAAAGACTCGAAATATATACAAACGCATTGATCATAGAGATTACAAAGACAACCTAAGTTGGCGTTCCTATAACGGTCAACTTCCCTTACATCCCAAACTTATATACTTTTACAAAAGTGGTTATATCGGCCACTTAATACAAAACTATACATCGTTGACTTTTAATCCATGAATTATCGATCCTTCCAAGAATTTCATCGGTTTAAGTTTAACGAACTGACTATAAAACTTCCTTCTCTTTTTTGATATATTTTCTATTTTTCCATTTTTTAACATAATCCTCGGTACAATTTTACCGTCTTCACAATCATAATTTTTCCGAATAATTTTTCCTTTAACACTTCATCTTCGGACATAATACATAATCGCGAAAGTAGCAAAATACACGAGCTAAAAAATTTCCCATTGCATTGTGCAATTTCCCGACCATAACAGAGATAGAAAATTTCACTTTGACACAAGAAATACAAAACTTTACACAAAAGCAACTAGCAACTTTGATTAAGTAGGCTTAATCTACAGGGTAGGCTAAGGTGTAAAGGTGTAACGAAATAGACATATGGTATGAAAAAGACAGGAATGGCTCAACAGGTTTTTCTAAGGGATCTTACTCGTATGGTGGGAGTAAGCAAAGGGTTACACGGGATTTAACTAACCAGTGTAGTTAGTTAATTTTACAACATATAGGATTTTTGGTGTATTCCTAGAAATTTACCAGTTAAAAATGTTTCTCTATCTAAATCCATAGTACTCATCATTGTGGTCTCGAGTGATATACCAGGCCAAGTTCTAAAGTCCACTACATCACCGGCTCACTCATATTTTTGTGGAATTTTTAGTAAACGTTTGGAAACGAAATATGCTTAATTCTCGCAAATTGGCATTAAGGGTTATAGTGCGCGAGGTTATGTAACTAGTAACTTTTACAAAAGTTATGCTAGAAAAAAATAAATTTGGCATAATTTAAGCACATTAGCATGTTATTTGTAAAAGAAAGGACAAGTAGGCGTTCTAATTCTCCATCCCCCTACTTAGATTATACAACGTCCTCGTTGTATAGATAAAATAATAAAGAAAATAGGAAGTAGAATTAGAACGAGGAACTCCCCTGATATGTTGCTCGGGATGATTTTCCAATTTGAGTTCTTTGAGAAAAAAGTGTGTTGACGAGGCTTCAGAATGCTCGTATGAGTTCAACACACGTCTTTTACAGAGTATACCATATCTTCGATTTCCTGATAGCAAGGTCCTGCATAAAAGATTAGAAGACAAAGGTGCAATTCCAAACTCGGTTATACAATGGTTACAATGCAGGAAAACAATTAAACACACTGCTATATAGGGATCAATACGCCGTATCCCAAACCCTAGGATACGCCGTATGGAACCTGTAAAAACAATTAAAAATTTTAAAGTACTGAAATTAAATTACAGCTTGATAACGTCCAGACACATCCATACGCCGTATCCAGAGGGGTTCGATACGCCATATGGAGTGTTTGGGAAGACAGACTCGTGCAAACAATTAAAAATAGTTCAAACAATTTAAAAACGACCGGGTTGTCTCTCGGGAAGCACTTTTGTTTCACCTAGTCGTTAAGTTCGACTTTTTCCTTTCCTTTTTCATTCTTCATCGGGTGTTGCCATGACCCATCCCTCATTAATGATACGCAAAAGTTCTCGATAAGCGTCGAGGTTGTTCTTTGAGTGATTGAGGTACTCGGACTCTTTTATGGCAATGTACTCTTCGTCAGCATTGAATGAGTACTTCATCATCTCGAATCTCCTGATTTTGCAAACTGATGGTTCAAGAGCGGGGTCATCCCTGCGTTCTTCATGCCCTTGATTGTCTTGAGCATTGCTTGTGTCATAATTTCTACCAAAGATATTATTAACCTCAAGATAAGGGTCATGTGCCTTTTTAGTTTTGATGTTTGCATATGGTCTCTGACCATAACTTTCCAAACGAGTAAACGGTGCAACTTCATAAGTATTTATCTTCCACCAACATTCTTGTAGCTTTACTAGAACATTATAGTCTAGTTTGTGGAAGTTCCCAAAACTATTTATCAACCATGCACATAATTTTATTACACTGGGAGTCGCATTTCCTCATGATTCTTTAACTTTTGCTTTGTGCATTAAGGTTTCTTCTTTCAGTCTTCCGTTAGCTAGTTCATCATACCACTTGTGATCTTGGAAATAAGTCATGCTTCCAGCCCAAACCATCCCATGTAGCTCTCCACCATTACAAAACCCGTCAATGTCTGAGCTACATGTGGGCCATTTGGTCACTCCATTCTTAGAGTGATATGGTTTACATATATGATCACATAGTTGATATGGCACCCTGTTATCCAACCACGGTTCTTCAAGATCCCTTGTCACATGATTATTCAACTCATATTCCTCGTAGGTCCCAGTTCCTTGGATATCAAAAGTAAACAAATCCTTGTCAATTTTAAGGAGGTAGTTGAAATCGTTAAAAGCTTCACACAAGGGTGTCTGGAAGTCAAATAGATTGCCTTCAATCTTGAAGATGTCAGTAATATCATCGGGGTCATCATCCTCTTCAATATCTTCATTATGATCAGAAAGTTGGTAGAATTTTTGAACGAACTTTTCTACCAAATCATCCCAAGTAGTAACCGAGCCTATATAATCCTTTTTAAACCATTCACCTGCGGCACCCGCGAGTGAAATAAGGAAGATGCTAAGCCTAAATTGGTCTTGACTTACCCCATTAATTTTGATTGGCCCAACTACTTCAAGAAATTTATTAATGTGCTCAAACACGTTTTCTTCGATTGCCCCATTGAAAGTATTATCTCGTATTTTGACCAAAAACGCTCCTTGTATCTCGACAAAATTTCTCTCGATCATTCTTCCTTCATTATCATTAGAGATGCAGGTTTTTTGGGTAACGAAGATATAGTTGTTTTGTTCTGTCATCGTTAATCGAATTCCTGAAAAATAAGTGCAAATGATCAGTAGCTTGTGCCCTCTAGGAAGAGAACACGATAAACAAGAAATCGAATAAGAAAAATAATTACTGTTATTGTATCAGATGATCAATACGCCGTATTCAATTAACTTGAATACGCCGTATTGTCTGCTGAAGGTCAGTACATCGTATTGATTGCACAGAGTACGCCGTATTGTATGGAAGAACAGATACATTGTTTAGACTGTAGATCAATACGATGTTCTGAGTGGAAAGGTTGATACGTCGTATCCAACTGGTGGATACGGCGTATCTGTTGATCTATCAGAACAAGATACTTAGAAAACAATTAAATAATGTAGGAATTTAAACACACAATTAAATCACACAATTAAATTAATCACAAACAAAATTAAATTACACTAATTAAATTATTTCTAAGCTAATCGTTAAAAATACTAATAAAATTAAATGTTAAACTTTTTCACTCCCCGGCAACGGCGCCAAAAACTTGATGTGCTGTCGTGTAGGGTCAATTTATTGATTACCAAGTTTTAAATTTATATATAGCCGACTTATCCTAAAACCACACTTTAACGGGCAGTGTACCCGATCGGGTGAGTTTTGTGGTAAGTAGGGTGTCGAACACTAAGAGCGAGGTCGTTAACCTTATAAATATCAGTATTTTAATTACTCTAGTTAAGTTAATTCTAATTACTTGTTAGACCTATGCTATATACGCTTCTAACGGATATAGGGGGTTTTCAGCCTGAGAGACTGGCACAGGTTTTATGGTGACAATAATCAATTCTAAACACAATAAACTTGCAAGAAAACAATCAAATGATAAAAGAGCGGTACACGCCAAATAATAGAAAACTGCATTAGCCATATTAAATTTAATTAAATGTTGGTTTATTTATTTAGTGCAATGATTTCTTATCTCGAAGCGGCATATCATTCTTAAGACTTAGGCGGGACATCATTCTAAGACCTAGACACGTTGAATCCTGTCACAATTAACGCATCCGCATAAAGCATCCTTTAGTTTAATTATAATCTATCTAGGGATTATAGCAATGGTGATCTTGATAAACCCTAGCCCATCGGGACTTTACCCACTTACTGTTTGATGGTATTTTATATACTTGTAGTCCACTATTCAAATCTTTATCAATTAATCAAGAACATACTTGTTGAAACATTACGGGCCACCTGTCGGTCCAATTAAGCTCTTAATTTAAAGACAAAGACAGAACGTTACTTGTGATCCTATTGGTCCAGTAATATAAAACACGATATGGAGAGCTATCCCAATATCTAGCTCACTTGTTAGGCGTAACTAGACCCAGTTAAATGATAGGTCGCATATTCAAACACGTAAACAAGTATCATGTGATAAACATAATTAAACTCTCAATGATAAATTAAGAAAATTGATTTTAAAACAAACCAACCATTAAATCTTCATTAAGATGGCTAATACCCAATGGTATTAGCCCATAACCATTGTAATTATACAAGTGTGATCACGTAACCAAGGTAAACTAAACGTTTTACCAAACGATACCAAAAATTAAATGATTACAAGAGTAAGGAAATTACACGGTGTCTTCTATGGAATTGTGATCGATGCTTGACCTTTGTTGCTCTTCTTCTCTTCAGAAAATCATCTTTTATGTGTATGGTATGAAGAATATGATTTTGCACACTGAAAACTCATTTTTGAGTCTTCGATTTATAACCTCTGAAAAATGATGGATACGCTATATTGAGCTAGGCCAATACGGCGTATTAGGGTGTATCCCTTGGAGTGCGCGCAAAGTTTACAATCAATACAATATACATTCCCAAAATAATAATATTTTTGTATCTGTGTATAGTTATCTTCATGGATACGTCGTATGGCAGAAGGTGGATACGCCGTATTGGGAATTATGAATACGCGCTTTCTTGTGAAGACTTGGCGCTGATACGTCGTATCTCTTTTCCTGGATACGGCATATTGGTCAGAAATGAGTAATCTTCAAATGTCTTCGTTTTAGCTCCAAAATATGTGCCTTTTTAGCATGTCTTCACAAATCACTGCTCAATTACTGCAAATAACACTTTTAAGCATTTAAGTACACATTCTTGCAATAATTATACAAAAGTGGTTAGTTTATTCGGGATAAATGATGGTATAAATGTGATGTTATTTGATGTCATCAATCACCATTAGAGCTGTCAGACTGACACTCAGATTCACTGGATGCGATTATTTTACCTTTAAGGTCAAATATTCTTCAAGTTGGGGACCATCTAAGGTAAATTATAGGTTTACTAGGCTTAGGTGAAGCAAGTCTTTCTTTGGACCCTGCCTTAGGTGATAACCCAAAGCCATTTTTTGTTTGCTGTGGTAAAACGAGTCTGGCTTAGGTGAAAGCATGTGGATCGTTTGAATCGATTGACCTGTTTTGACCAAAATGTTATCTAATTCCTTTATCTTATTCTCAAGTTGAATTTGTTTATCAAGAAGCTCGTCTTCGCGTATTTTTAAATCAGACTCCAACTTTTTCTTCTCTTGTTGAAGATAAGAAACAGTTGATTTTTCTTTTGAAAGCTGGTCATTTAAATTTGCAATTTTCTCATTCAAAGTCGTTATCGTTTTAGCAAACTACGTGAAGATGTCATTTCTATCTTTTTTAAGTAAGACATTGCTCTTGATAAACAAACTTTTGATAACACCTTTCAAGTTTATCATATTTTTCTTGATTAATATCAAAACACTTTTCTTGATTTTTATATCTAGCAAGCTCAGTGATCACTTCAGCATCTGTTTCTTTCATAATGATTCAAAATAAGCACATGTTTCCTCAACAGTAGCAGGATGTTGTTCTATTGTTCCCCCACTTTGTTCCACACTAGAAACTGCAGAGATAACATTACTATTATTCTGTTAAACCTGATGTGGCTCACTAATGGGATCGAGTAGCTCAGTATAATGCTCTTCTTGAGTAAACATATTAAATATCTCATTATTATAACAATTGTCATATTCGTGTACCTCAGCTGATCCATCTGAGTCATAGGCAGAAGATTTATCAGTCTGAGTACCCAATTTTGATGCTTGCTGCAAATTAGCCATCAAGATGTAATTTGTATTGACTTCCTCAATCTCATCAAGATCCCATGCAGGAGCCATCAAATCAAACTCTTTAGCTTGGAGTTGGATTCTTGCTTCTTCTTTTTGAGCAATCAGCAGCTGAGTCTGAAGATAAGCAGCATCCTTTCTCCTTGGTCTGACTGTAAGATGACCTAATCCTCTGCAGTTGTAACACCTAATCTGATTACCATTATTCCCATTATCATTACCTTTAGCCCGTGCTGCTACAACATTACCATTTCCATGTTGATTCACATTCGGATTAGCAATCCCTAGAACAACAATTAGCCCATTCTGATTTCCAACATTCCGAGCACCCGGATTCTGAACTGCATTCTAAACAACCTGATTCCCGACATTCTGAACTGAATTATACCCATTCTGATTTCCAACATTCTGCCCAGCATACTGTCTAAACTGAATTCCACCATTACCTTTAACCATCTGTATCTGTTTGCCTTGACTTATAATCTCATTTACCTCCACCTAATATGTATTTTAAGAAATCATACAACTGAGTGTAATCTATACTTTATGCAAGTCCTTTGTTTGGTGAACAATGGTAACATGTCGTCTTCATTCTGTTTGTAGGTTGTTACGGAACTTACGATTACTGCCAATCTTTTCTGGAAAATGTTTGTTTCTCTTGAAGTCATTCATTAACTATGAGAAAAGATGATAGTAAGACTCAATTGATTCCCTATCAGTAGAAGTAAACCTTTCTCATTCATTAAGCAACTTGTCCTTTTTCTCTTGAACCCCAATATCATATCATTTCATCATCCGCAAAACACGTAACCAGATTTCCTGAGCAGTTTCACAACTATCAACAGCAGCATAGATGTCTTAGGAATACCCATGAGAATAGTCTGAATGGCTTGATCATCTGCTTCCATTTGCTTTACTTCTTTTTCAGTAAGTTTCTCATCAGTCTGCTCATGAAAAGTTTTAGCAACAGGAACTTCACGGTCTGGATCACCTGGTTCAGGAATCATTCTTCTGACATATGGACCATGCATAATGGAATTGTAGATTAACTTTCCATTTGGTTTACTCTTTGCATAACGAAGAAGACGAGAAGACCATGGAACGTAATTGTCTTTGTTGAGCATAGGTGGACGGTTTTCTGAACCAGCAACATAAATGTTTTGTTGAGTCGACATTGCAAAAATCTAGTGTGTGAAAACAGGATTTTAAGTAGATAAAGTAATGTGTTGTGGTATTGATCTTTGAAATTTTGGTAAAGACACAAACTTTGAGAGTTATTAGGGATACGTTAAGCTTTTAATGAACCAAGGACGAATGATGAAATTATTTTCAACTTCGAGGAGTAAAGATGCAAACTTTTAAATCAAGGATCAAGTTTGAAAATATTTTCACTTGAAGGGATTAATTATGAAATTCAGGTTAGGAATTGGTTCGGTTAAGACTTAAGAGATTCGGTTAAGAGTTGGTTCAATTAAGAGGTTCGGTGTGGCTTGATCGGTTAAGACGTTCGGTTAAGAGGGTCGGTTCCCTGGATCGGTTAAGAGGGTCGATTCCCTGGTGGTCTGGTTCGGTTAAGTTGCTACAATATTAAAAATAAAGTCTCTCGCCAACGGTGGGACTCGAACAGCCGGCCTTTGAGGTAGGGAACTTTAACTCCAACCACAAACCAACTGTGCTAGGCACTTGTTGGTGTTGTTTTTCTCCTTATCTTGAATTTAAATGGTCCTTGGCTACTTTGATAATATATCTTTGCCAACAATCAGACTTTGTGGTTCGGTTATATTTTTTCAAGGATCGGTTGATTTGTTTTTTTTCTTCGCTGATAACGCAAAACAAAATAAACGTACGTCTTCAAATATGTCTTCAAATTTTGTCTTCAAAATTGGTCTTCAAATTTGGGACGTGAGGCATAAGAAGATCACGAACAAACCACAAAACACCACTTTGCCTACCCGAGGCTCTTGATACCACATGTAAGACTAGCTTACCATATTTCACACACATAAACACAAGAAATAACATTAGAAGAGAAAAGGAGGAAGAAGAGAATTTTAGAGAGAGAAAGAAACTAGAGAGAGAAAGAGAGAAGGAGAGCACATGAAAAAACACACAAATGTGTATGTATAAAATGAGTTAACCAACCTCTCCTAACATGCTAGGAGAGGTATTTATACTTGAAAAGGGGGTCGGCTCCATGGGCTTTTACATGGGCTTTCATGGGCCGAGCTTTATGTTTGGATGGGCTTTAGCCCTATACCTAGACAATATTAGATTAGGACTTCCCGTAGACTATTATAAGCCTATACAAGGTTCGGGAATAATAAATGACCACCACTTTACTATTAAGGCTAACATGATGAAGGGTGTGTTCGTGGGTTATGTAAACCCTTGTTAATTGTATTGTTTTTATGTAATAATGGATATAGTGATGATTATGGCACAAGACGGCAAGCTTGGATGATAATAAGGATTTGGGTGTTCTTGATAACTTAGCTTTGGAGCTAAGGTAAGTAACCATGACTATAACATGTGTTATATATAAATTATCGTATTATGTGTTTATGAATAATTATGTTATGGCATAGAAAGGCTCGGCATAGAAGGCATGATTTAAATGCTAGAGACTTAGTTATGTGTTGATAAGGTGTGTTAGTATAATGGCAATAGACTAATTAAGGTATGTGTATATTGGCAATACTAGAAGATGATGATTTGATTATGTGTTAAGAGTGGAGAACTAATATGACATGTTCTTGATTTGATATGGTTTAAGTTGCCATGATTGGATGATGATTTGTGATGTATTCATAATGCTCCTATAATAATGTTTATAAGATTATATGTTATTGCGGGTTACTTACTAAGCGTAAGCTTACCCCTTTAGTTGTTGATGATTTTGTGTAGGTGATTATGATGCAAAGTAAGGCCTTGGAATAAGGCATATAGCTTGAGAGCTTGGAAATTGGATGCGCTTGGTAAATGCGTATGAAGTTAGTTTTCGAAAAAGTATCATAAAAATGAGTTGGTGACCAGAATCATTCAGCCGGGCGGCTGGATTTCATGCCGGACGGCTGGATTGATTTTGGCAGATTTTGTCGAACTTTGAAATTTTGTATAAAATCGACTGTAAGGAGTTAGAAGGCGTGCCACCCGCCATTTCGAAGGTATTCGAGTCTACTTTCATATAAAGATGCTTCTAAGAAGTGAATGGTAATTGATTTTGGTCAGTTTATAAAAGAATGATAGAAGGTCATTTTCGGGGAATGCGTTTGAGCAAAGTTTTTTAATTTTGGTCAAATTTAGAGTCGGGAAAGGGGCGTTTTAACTTGGTATCAGAGCTTCGATCTAAGTAAAATAAGTTTCCATGATAGGTTGCCTAAACTTAGACCACTCGTAGATGCGTATGCCGTAAGTGTAAGTAGCGAAAAATGTGAATGCCTTAGTTATAAGGTAGTTAGTACTTACAGTTTTGAGTATAATGATGCTTAGATATAAAATAATTATGAAAATTAATATATGTTATTTTTTTGCCATAGACTAAAGGATTATGAATGCGGGTAAGAACATAAAACACTTATTGGAGAAGTGTTAATTGCGGATATATATGTTTATGTGATGTAAGGTCTATGGTAGGCTATTTATATGTCTAAGTGATATATGATGTGTATGACGATATGAGTTTAAGAAGTACTTGAGCTAAGATAAATGCATATGATTGCATTTTAATAAGTAATAATGAAAGTATGTAAGTTGGGGTGAGTAAATGAGTGAATGTTTGAATTATAAAAAAGTTGCTTAATGGAAAATAATTATGTATTGAGAGTAAGTGCTTATATGAATTACTAATAAAGGGTTGAAGTATGATAAGTCATATAATGTAGAGAACATGATAAAGTATAATGCGATAGTATGATATGATTAAGTACGAGACGTATATGAATGATAAAGAATGAATAGAATCATGTTGATATTTGAAAGGGATGTATGATGAGTAAAATAGATTAATGAGTGTGTCTTAAAGTAAACCAAATGTGAGGTTTATATACATGAAAAAGTTTAATGGATTAAAAGGATGTATTGGTATAAAATTGATCATGAGGTCAACGTGGGGTTGACAAGAAAACAATAAATGCATATGAATATGTAATATATGAGATAGATATGTATCAATTGAATCTTGTAAAATATAATGAAGGATGATAAAGTGTGAGTTAGAATTGCATAAGGCAATAAAAAGTGGAAATGGAAAAGTATATGATTAGAAAAGTACATAAATGAAAAAAGTGGTAAAGAATGATAAATCTAAATTTAGCTTGGATCCAGTGTGAATGTAATGGTATCCTTTGGGATAGCCCAAGAATGTTAATGATGAATGTAATGGTATCCTTTGGGATAGCCTAAGAATGTTAATGATGAATGTAATGGTATCCTCCAGATGGCCAAACTTGCTAAAGTGTAAAGTTAAGGTTAATGGTACCGCAAGAGTATGGTTAAAGTCCCTTTAAGGGAATGTGATAATAATCTGGATCCAAGGCTAAAAAGGGTAAAAATATAACGTGGGGAAAATTGAAAAAATAAGGGTCGATAAACGTAAAATATGAAAAAGGTTGAAAGTAAAAGTGTGTAATAGTAGTTGGGGTGTTATGTCGAAAGTTTTTAAGTATGATGATTTATAATCTCCTTATTTAAATAGATTGGGACGCCTCTTCATTTAAATAAAGAAATTGTGAATCACTGAACCATAAGTTTATATTTCCTTATTTGCATTGATTGGGACGCTTCTCAATGTAAATAAAGAAGTATAGATTAATGGGCTTATGTGTTCTCGACATAGCATGGGAGGGATTAAAGAAGTAGAAAATGAGAGTCTAAAATTAGTTAGACGTCGTAGGAAATAAGATAGGCGAAATAAGAATTTGAGTGTGACTTATACTCGAGACTTTAAGAGAAACCTACGTTTTAGACGTTAAGAGTATAGGTCGAAGGATAAAAGTTAAATTGAGGTTATAATATGCCTTATGGCATGGTGTAATGACTATGGTGGTCGCTAAGTATTATTAGCACCCTAATGTGAATTTGGGAGATAATAGTCAAGGTTTGACTTATGTAATCAAAGTGTTGAATTATTTTAAGTGACTTATAGTCCTTGATAAAAATCAACTAAAAAGAAGTAACAAAAGCAAAGTGTTATAATGGAAACGATAAAAAGAATGTCAAGATGGCCACGGTAAATATGAAAGTATTAACTAATGTTGACTTACGTGAAATCAAGATAATGCAATTTCTCAAGGGACGTATAGTCCTTGATTGAAAATGTAGAATAAGGTGATTAAGAGCGTTGAGTAAGAAATGAGTTAACTAAAATGATGGAGTTGAAAATGGTAAAATGTCACCTAATTGACGTTTGTCATTAGAAAGAGTGTAAATGTGATAGAAATGAGCGAGAAGTAGAATGGGTTAAAGTAATTAGAGGTGTTATAGCATGGCTAGAGTTGCAAAACCATATAGTTGATGCAACTAGTTGAGTATATGTTTGAGAATGTGATGACATCAAATAACGTCACAATTATACCATCATTTATCCCGAATAAGTTACCCATTTTTATATAATTATTACAAAAATTTGTACATAATTGCTTAAAAGTGTTATTTGCAGTAATTAAGGAGTGATTTGTGAAGACATGCTAAAAGGCGCATATTTTGGAGCTAAAACGAAGACATTTGAAGATATCCTAATTCTGACTAATACGCCGTATCCAGGAAAAGATATACGGTGTATCAGCGCCAACTCTTCACAAGAAAACGCGTATAAATAATTCCTAATACGGCATATTCACCTCCTGCCATACGTCGTATCCATCAAGATAACTATTCAGAGATACGAAAATATTTATATTTTGGGAATGAATATCATATTGATCATAAACTTTGCGCCCACTCCAATGGATACACCCCAATACATCGTATTGGCCTAGCCTAATACGACGCATCCAGCCTTTTTTAGAGACTATAAATAGAAGACTCAAAACGAGTTTTCGGTGTGCAAAATCATATTCTTCATACCATACACATAAAAGATGATTTTCTGAAGAAAAGAAGAGCAACCAAAGGTCAAGCATCTATCACGATTCCATAGAAAACACCGCGTAATTCCTATACTCTTGTAATCATTTAATTTTTGGTATCATTCGGTAAAACGTTTAGTTTACCTTGCTTATTTGATCACGCTTGTATAATTACAATGGTTATGGGCTAATACCCTTGGGTATTAGCCATCTTAATGAAGATTTAATGTTTGGTTTATTTTAAAATTGATTTTCTTAATTTATCGTTGAAAGTTTAATTATGTTTATCACATGATACTTGTCTACGTGTTTGAATATGCGACCTATCATTCAATTGGGTCTAGTTACCCCTAACACGTAAGCTAGATACTGGGATAGCTCTTCATATCGTGTTTTATATTACTGGACCAATAGGATCATAAATAATGTTCTGTCTTTGCCTTTAAATTAAGAGCTTAGTTGGACCGGCAGGTGACCCATAATGTTTCAACAAGTATGTTCATGATTAATTGATAAAGATTTGAATAGTGGACTACCAATATATAAAATATCGTCAAAGAGTATGTGGGTAAAGTCCTGATGGGCTAGGTTTGACAAGATCACCATTGCTTTAATCCATAGATAGATTATAATTAAACTAAAAAGATGTTTTATGCGGATACGTTAATTGTGACAGGATTCAACGTTTCTAGGTCAAAGGATGATGTCCCGCTTAAGTCTTAAGAAAGATATGCCGCTTCTAGATAAGAAATCATTGCACTAAATAAACAAACCAACATTTAATCATAATTAATATGGCTATTACGGTTTTCTATTATTTGGCTTGTACTGCTCTTTTATCTTTAGATTGTTTTCTTGCATGTTTATTGTGTTTAGAATTGATTGTTGTCACCATAAAACTTGTGCCAGTCTCTCAGGATGAAAACCCCTCAATCCTGTTAGAAAACATACATAGCATAGGTTTAACAAGTAATTAGAATTAACTTAAGTAGAGTAATTAAAATACTGATAGATTATAAGGTTAACGACCTCGCTCTTAGTGTTCGACACCCTACTTACCACGAAACTCTACCCGATCGGGTACACTGCCCGTTAAAATGTTGTTTTAGGATAAGTCAGCTAAATATAAATTTAAAACTTGGTAATCAATAAATTGACCCTACACGACAGCACATCAAGTTTTTGGCGCCGTTGTCGGGGAGTGAAAAAGTTTAACCTTTAATTTTATTAGTATTTCTAACCATTAGTTAAAATAATTTAATTAGTGTAATTTAATTTTGTTTGTACTTAATTGCATTGCGTGTTTAATTGTTTGTTTAAATTTCTGCATTATTTAAGTCATCTGTAATATTCTGAGTCGAATACTGAATACGACGTATTCAATTTATTGGATACGGCGTATAAATTTTTTCTAAATCAATACAGCGTATTCAACTCTAAACCTCCATACGGTGTATTCAGATTACTGAATACGGCGTATTTGTCTATTTGATCATTTTTCTTTCCTAGCAAATTTATTACAGGTGAAAATGGACAACCTCAATATTACTTTGGAAGAGTATATCAGGCTTAAGGAATAAAAAGCTCATAAGCATGGTAAGGTGTATAACTGGGAAACTGCTACGTATGGTAAGATCTGGTATGATGAAGACGTTCACGACCACGGATCTTTTGAAACTGAATTCCCAGCTATAGTCTTTAATGACGCGTTAACATCTGAAGTAACGCTCTCCTGTGAACCGACGGTAAGTCCTCTTAACGACCATAAAATTGACTTTAGAATATCATTTGACGAATCCGACGATAAAGATTACACGGTAATTTATGATGAAAATTCATTTTCCTATAAAATAATTTCTGTCAACAATTTGAAAACGGATTCTGAAAAACGATAATGATAAAGTCAATATGCCTTCTTTTCCGTCACCCGAGCTTGAGGTCAGTTATTCTAGTGATTTAGACTACTTTAAAGATTTTGAGAATGAATTTCCAGCCATTGTTTACAATGATGCTCTAACGTCTAAATTGGATTTCTTAACTGAACCTACTATAAGTCCTCAACATATCGATGAATTTGATTTGAAAAATGAAACATCATTGTTCGAATGTGATAAACAGGAACAAAACATTTTATACTTGAATGGTCTATTTCCTTTTAACGTAATTTACCCCGATGATTCAAAATCGGATAAGGACAATGATGATGATAAAATCGATATCAAACACTCTTCGGGGGGTAATGTAATAAATACTGATGATGGTGCCTATGCACAAAGGTCAAATAAACTTTTAGAAACAAGTCATGATACATTTAATAAAATTTTCAAAACTAAAACTTTTATCAAGAAATTAAATGTTAATTTCGTGACTTGGAAGTATCTTAACAAAGGGATGCCATTCAGTTTCCTAATCAAGAATTTGTATGTGTCATTTGGCATCCCGTTCGACCCCAAGTTGTTTTATAAGGATGAGATTAAATTGGGTCAAGTCGGACTTAACGACTGGCTAAAACAAAAGTGCTTCCCGGGAGACAACCCGGTTGTTTCTAAATTGTTTGAATTGTTTTTAATTGTTTGCACGAGTTTGTCTTCCCAGACACTCCATACGGCGTATCAAACCCCTCTGGATACGGCGTATGGATGTGTCTGGACGTTATCAGTTTGTAATTTAATTCCAGTACTTTAAAATTTTGAATTGTTTCTACAAGAACAATACGGCGTATCCTAGGGTTTGGGATACGGCGTATTGATCCCTGTACAGCAGTGTGTTTAATTGTTTTCCTGCATTGTAACCATTGTATAATGAGATAGGAATTGCACTTTTGTCTTCTAATATTTTATGCAGGACCTTGCTATAAGAAAAATCGACGATATGGTATACTCTGAAAAAGACGTGTGTTGAACTCGTACGAGCATTCTGAAGCCTCGTCAACACACTTTTGCTCAAGAACTCAAATTGGAGAATCATCCCGAGCAACATATCATGGGAGTTCCTCGTTCAAATTCTATTTCTCATTTTCTTTAATTGTTTTATCTATACAACGAGGACGTTGTATAATCTAAGTGGGGGGATGGAGAATTAGAACGCCTACTTGTCTTTTCTTTTACAAATAATATGCTATATGCTTAAATTATGCCAAATTTAAAAAAATTCTAGCATAACTTTTGTAAAAAATTACTAGTTACATGACTTCGCACACTATAACCCTTGATACCAAATTGTGAGAATTAAGCCTATTCCGTTTCCAAACGTTTACTAAAAATTCCACAAAAATAAGAGTGTGTAGGTGATGTAGTGGACTTTAGAACTTGGCTTGGTATATCACTCAAGACCACAACGATGAGTACTATGGATTTAGATGGAGAAACATTTTTAACTGGTAAATTTCTAAGAATACACCAAAAAGCCTAAATGTTGTAAAATTAACTAACTACACTGGTTAGTTAAATCCCGTGTAACCCTTTGCTTGCTCTCACTTTAAGAGTAAGATCCCCTAGAAAAACCTGTTGAGCCATTCCTGTCTTTTTCACACCATATGTCTATTTTGTCACACCTTTGCACCTTAGCCTACCCTGTAGATTAAGCCTACTTAATTAAAGTTGCTAGTTGCTTTTGTGCAAAGTTTTGTATTTCCTGTGTCAAAGTGAAATTTTTTATCTCCGGTTAGGTCGGGAAATTGCACAATGCAATGGAAAAATATGTAGCTCGTGTATTTTGCTACTTTTGCGATTATGTATTATGTCCGAAGAAGAAGTGTTAAAGGAAAAATTATCCAGAAAAATTATGATTGTGAAGATAGTGAAATTACACCGAGATTTATGTTTTTAAAAAAATGAAAAAAGAGAAAATGCATCAAAAAAGAGAAGGAAGATTTATAGTCGGTTCGCTAAACTTAAACCGATGAAATACTTGGAAGGATCGATTATTCGTTGATATGTGACGATGTATAGTTTTGTATTAAGTGGCCGAAATCACCATTTTTGTAAAAGTATGTAACTTTGGGATGTAAGTGAAGTTGACCGTTATGGGAACGCCAACTTAGGTTGTCTTTGTCATCTCTATAATCGAGGCGTTTGTATATATTTCGAGTCTTTATCATGGAACAGCAGAGAAAAGTTACTAGCAACTACCTTATTTAAGCTTAATATATTTGTTTTGTGAATTTTATTTAGCATCAATTTGCTTCCCATTCCTAGCAATTAACCTTAGGTTTTACTCGAACGAGGTTGAGATTGGGTCATGCATGTTTATTCCGTTGTTACGGCCATGTATGCGTGATTCAGCCACCTTGTTGGTTTATTACTTTTGGTGAAAGCTAAAAGATCCCTACCCTATATCATTCTTCATCCTAACCCTTGGATAAACTCGAATGAGGATGTGATCAAACACACATGTTTATTCTGTCATTATGGCCGTGTATGTGTGCTTCAGCTGCCTTGTTGGTGTGATACTATTCGTGAAAGATTGTTAGAATGACCAACCCTTAGCCTTATATAAAAACCTAATTTACCTTTTGACTTGTTTCTCCTTAGCTCTAATGGTGGAGATGTGTATCCTTGCCAAGCATATGATATGAAGCTAATCACGACGAGCAAATGTGTGTACCACTTAAATGTTGCACCATAGATTAGTTGAATGATCTGAGTGTTTTCATTTCCATATTTCGTGAGGTGCTTGGTCTTGTGCAGGTAATTAAAATGAAATAAGTGCTTAAACAGAAAAATCCTTGACTTCGGTTGGGATACATTTTCAATATAATCTAGAGTCTACTTGAGGACAAGTAGGATTCAAGTGGGGGGATATTTGATGACATCAAATAACGTTACATTTATACTATCATTTATCCCGAATAAGTTACCCACTTTTATATAATTATTGCAAGAATTCATACTTAATTGCTTAAAAGTGTTATTTGCAGTAATTAAGGAGTGATTTGTGAAGACATGTTAAAAGGTGCATATTTTGGAACTAAAATGATGATATTTGAAGATTGCCTATTCCTGACCAATACGCCGTATCCACAAAAAGAGATACGGCGTATCAGCGCCTGAACTTCACAAGAAAACGCGTATTATCACTTCCCAATACGGCGTATCCACGTTTACCTATACGCCGTATCCAGCTGGATAACTATTCAGAGATTTGGTGAATAAATATATTTTGGGAAGATATATCAGATTGATTATAAACTTTGCGCGCACTCCAAGGGAAGCGTATCCATACTTTTTCAGACACTATAAATAGAAGACTCAAAAATGAGTTTTCAGTGTGCAAAATCATATTCTTCATACCATACACATAAAAGATGATTTTCTGAAGAAAAGAAGAGCAACCAAAGGTCAAGCATCGATCACGATTCCATAGAAGACACCGTGTAATTCCTATACTCTTGTAATCATTTAATTTTTGGTATCGTTCGATAAAACGTTTAGTTTACCTTGGTTATTTGATCACGCTTGTATAATTACAATGGTTATGGGCTAATACCCTAGGGTATTAGCCATCTTAATGAAGATTTAATGTTTGGTTTGTTTTAAAATTGATTTTCTTAATTTATCGTTGAAAGTTTAATTATGTTTATCACATGATACTTGTCTACGTGTTTGAATATGCGACCTATCATTCAACTGGGTCTAGTTACGCCTAACAAGTGAGCTAGATATTGGGATAGCTCTCCATATCGTGTTTTATATTACTGGACCAATAGGATCACAAATAACGTTTTGTCTTTGTCTTTAAATTAAGAGCTTAGTTGGACCGACAGGTGACCTGTAATGTTTCAACAAGTATGTTCTTGATTAATTGATAAAGAATTGAATAGTGGACTAACAGTATATAAAAATACCGTCAAACAGTAAGTGGGTAAAGTCCCGTTGGGCTAGGGTTTGACAAGATCACCATTGCTTTAATCCCTAGATAGATTATAATTAAACAAAAAGGATGCTTTATGCGGATACGTTAATTGTGACAGGATTCAACGTGTCTAGGTCTTAGGATGATGTCCCACCTAAGTCTTAAGAATGATATGCCGCTTCGAGATATGAAATTATTGCACTAAATAAACAAACCAACATTTAATCAGAATTAATATGGCTAATAAAGTTTTCTATTATTTGGCTTGTACCGCTCTTTTATCTTCTGATTGTTTTCTCGCATGTTTATTGTGTTTAGAATTGATTGTTGTCACCATAAAACCTGTGCCAGTCTCTCAGGCTGAAAACCCCCCAATCCTATTAGAAAACATGCATAGCATAGGTTTAACAAGTAGTTAGAATTAACTTAAGTAGAGTAATTAAAAACCTGATAGATTATAAGGTTAATGACCTCGCTTTTAGTGTTCGACACCCTACTTACCACGAAACTCTACCTGATCGGGTATACTGCCCGTTAAAGTGTTGTTTTAGGATAAGTCGGCTAAATATAAATTTAAAATTTGGTAATCAATAAATTGACCCTACACGACAGCACATCAGAATGCTAAAATGGAATGAGGTATAAAGTGCAACCAAGTTTAGTTTGTATTATACGAAGAGATTTCAAGGACGAAATCTTAATAAAGGGGTAGATTTGTAACACCTCAAAATCGAGTTTTATGCATTCTATTATGAGAATGCCATCGGATAGTTTGACTATGACTTTATAAGTTTGAATGCGTTATATGATTAGCTAGTCAACCCAAAAGTCAAACTAATTGTCAAAGTATGTGTAATATGGTTATAGAAAATATGATGTGCCATAAATATATGAGAAATAGATTTAAGGTACTAAAGTTGTTAAGTTCTTAATGAGCTACATAAGTTAATGTGGCCAATTATGCAAGAAAAGGACTTAAGCGACTATATTGCCAATTAGGCAAACTTATAACTAATAATAATTTATTTAGTGATATCCCTTGACATTTCTAGGCACATCTTTAGTTGTGTGGTGGTGTAGGATGAACCAGGAAGAAAGGGAGGGAAAACGAGGATTTTTAGAGAGCAATTAGATGATGATTAGGTCCCAATCAATGAATTAAGCCTTAGTAATGATCCTACCCAAGTAATCCCATATCTTGAGTTAATTGATGAATTTATGTACTAGGGTTCATATACCCAAATTGAGAATTTTGGGTAACTAGGGTTCAAAACCAAGAACTAAGGTGTTTACGAATATGGGTTAAGGTAAATTATTAAATTAAGATAAAATTAATGATTTTGGGTTATGATCATTTGATGATTAAGAGAAGTTTAGATTATGATTATAAATGAATTAAAATACCTTAAATTATTAAGTGAATTTAGTAAAGTTGGGGGTTTCCATCATATGATCAAGGTATGATCATATGATGTTAAGATATGATGAAGGGTGTGTACTTGGATTATGTAAACCCTTGTTAATTGTATTGTTTTTATGTAATAATGGATATAGTAATGATTATGGCACAAGACGGCAAGCTTAGATGATAATCAGGATTTGGGTGTTCTTAATAACTTAGCTTTGGAGCTAAGGTAAGTAACCATGACTATAACATGTGTTATATATAAATTATCGTATTGTGTGTTTATGAATAATTATGTTATGGCATAGAAAGGCTCGGCATAGAAGGCATGATTTAAATGCTAGAGACTTAGTTATGTGTTGATAAGGTGTGTTAGTCTAATGGCAATAGACTAATTAATGTGTGTGTTGATGAGGTGTGTTAGTTTAATGGCAATAGACTAATTAAGGTATGTGTATATTGGCAATACTAGAAGATGATAATTTGATTATGTGTTAAGAGGGGAGAACTAATATGACATGTTTTCGATTTGATATGGTTTAAGTTTCCATGATTGGATGATGATTTGTGATGTATTCATAATGCTCCTATGATAATGTATATATGAGTATATGTTATTGTGGGTAACTTACTAAGCGTAAGCTTACCCCTTTAGTTGTTGATGTTTTTGTGTAGGTGATTATGATGCAAAGTAAGGCCTTGGAATAAGGCATATAGCTTGAGAGCTTGGAAATTGGATGCTTTTGGTAAATGCGTATGAAGTTAGTTTTCAGAAAAGTGTCATAAAAATGAGTTGGTGACCATAATCATTTAGGCGGGCGGCTAGATTTCATGCCGGGCAGCTATATTGATTTTGCAGATTTTGTCAAACTTTGAAATTTTGTATAAAATCAACCGTAAGGAGTTAAAAGGCGTGCCACCCGCCATTTCGAAGGTATTCAGGTCTACTCATATAAAGATACTTCTAATAAGTGAATGGTAATTGATTTTGGTCAGTTTATAAAAGAATGACAGAAGGTTATTTTCGGGATATTTATTTGAGCAAAGTTTATATTTTTGGTCAAATTTAAAGTCGAGAAAGGTGCGTTTCAACTTGGTATCAGAGCTTCGGTATAAGTGAAGTAGGTTTCCATGATTGGTTGCCTAAACTTAGACCACTCGTAGATGCGCATGCCATAAGTGTAAGTAGCAAAGAATGTGAATGCCTTAGTTATAAGGTAGTTAGTACTTGCGGTTTTGATTGTAATGATGCTTAGATATAGAATGATTATGAAAAGTAATATATATTTTTTTTGCCATAGACTAAAGGATTATGAATGCGGGTAAGAATGTAAAACACTTATTTGAGAAGTGTTAATTGCGGATGCTAAGTATATCACTCGAGACCACAATAATGAGTTTAGTAGGGGTGGTGGAGGGGAGATATGGGGTAGTTGGTGGTTCTATGACTTAGATGTAGTAACATATTTAACTGGTAAATTTCTAGATAATACACCAAAAGCCTAAATGTGTAATTACTAACTACACTGGTTAGTTAACCCCCGTACAAAACCCTTTGCTTACTCTCACTATAAGGAAAAGATTCCCCTAGAAAAAACTGTTGACTACTTCCTTTCTTTTTTCAAACACCGAATCATTATTTCGTTACGACATTTACACCATAAGCCTATCCTTGTAGATTAAGCCTATTTATCAAAGTTGCTATTTGCTTTTGTGTAAAAGTTTTGTATTTCCTTGTTCAAAGTGACTTCTCTATCTCCGGTTTAGTCGGAAATTGCACAATGCAATGGGAATATAAAGTATGAGCTCGTGTATTTTGCTACTTTTGCAATATGTTTCATGTCCGATATTAGTGAATTGTTATAAAGGGTTTTGAATTTATAAAGAACTAAGGCCCGTGTAAGGTTAAGGGACTAGATTTGCAATTTTATGAATTATGAGGAACTGATTTAGAAATTTGATGGGTTTGGTCTTGTTGTGACTTTGACCAAGGGTTGACTAAGGGTTGACCACTACTGACTTTTTGACCTTTTTGTAGAAAACTTCTGGCTCTTTGTGTGCTCTTCCGTTCCCATGTTCGTGTTTGTCCAATTTTAACTGTTTTCTTGTGATTTTTGCAATATCCGCACCTACACAATCACAGAGACAAAACAAGCAATATTCAAGCATTTAAAGCATAATTTTGTCTTTTTAGGGTTTATTTTTATATATAATGGATATGTGTTTTCACACATATCAAGGTCTATCAAATTGCGTGTAGTAAGCTTCTTCTAGGGTTTTCCCTTCTTCTTTTAGTGGGCAATCTTTGGTGTAATGGGATCCTTTGCATTGTTCACGTCCTACTTGAGCAGCATAAAATTTTTCTTTCACCTTCTTGATCTCTCTTCCTAGATTGTTTAATTGTGCTTGTATAGCAGCCATTCCGTTAGAAGTCTCAGTGCTTCTCCCTCTAGATGTTCCATTATGCCATTTTTGTAAGTATTCTGTCATATCTTGGATGACCATTTTAGCATTTGTAGCTGTCTTAGTTGGAACGGTACCTCTTGAGTCAAGAATCTGTCATGTTGGAACATCCAACCCATTGTAGAACAAAATTACCTCCAGCATCTTAGTCAAATAGTGTTAAGGACACTTCATTAAGAGTTCTTTAAAGCGCTCACATACTTGATAAAGGGTTTCATCTGGTTCTTGCTGAAAGTTGTTGATTTCCTCTATTTTCTTCGCAGTTCGACCAGGTGGGCAATATTTGTTCAAAAACTTAGTTTTAAGATATTCCTAAGTTTTGATTAAACCAGTTGGTTCGTTTCTTAGCCAATGACTTGCGGCTTCAGTTAAGGATATAGGGAAGACTCGGAGCATTAGTTGATCCATAATGATGTTAGGAACATGGAATAAGTCAACAATTTTGAGAACTTCTCAATGTGTTCATTTGCATCCTCATTATCTGAACCGATAAACGTGTTTTCTCGAAGCTCCTTAAGAAATTGGCCTTTCATTTCAAATTAATCTTTGTTATCAATTTTAGGCCTAGCGACTCCCGATCCATAGTCAGTTCGGGTCTTGCTCATGTATTGCTCCATGGTTTCTGCCATTGCTTCCGCTTCTTCTTCCTCCGAGTATTCTTGGCCAGAAAGTAGATTCAAATCAGGAGATCTTAATTCGTCAAGACTTAAAGTCTTGAAGTGTCTCCTTGATGATCAAAATTCTTGTTCAGGTTCTTTGTAAGGTGTAAATAGTTCGTTTGTAGAACTCCTTGTCATGCACTACCTGAAACACGGGATAAACAATCAGTAGGATTTGTTTTGAAGGTAGAAAATTTTTTGGCATGAAAATCAAATAGGAAAACCAAGATTTCTATTTCAGATGATCGATACGCTGTATCCAATGGAAGTGGATACGCCATATTAATCAGTTGAATGAATACGTTGTATTGGACAGAAAGTTGGATACGTCGTATCCAATGGAAATGGATACACCGTATTCAGCTATCGACCAGAACAGTGTATTAAGAAAAATAATTAAATATGAAAACAACTAAACACAAATATATACAAGCAAACAATTAAAGACAAATATAAAAAATTTACAAAATATACAAGAATATACATTAATCCTAAGGGTTAGATCTAATCTAATGTTAAAAACCAAAATATCAAATAAAAATCAAGATTAATTTTTATTCCCCGGCAACGGCGCCAAAAACTTGATTGTGTCGTTGTGTGGTGTATATTTTATTGATTCAAGTTTTAAATTTATATTTTTCTGACTAAACCAAAAATAAAACTTTAACGGGCAATGTACCCGATCGTTAGTAATTTCATGGTAAGTAAGGTGTCGAACACTTGAAGCGAGGTTAAATCTATCAATTTAGTTAATATCTTGGTTTTCTAATTTGTGTTAATTCTATCTTATTCTAAACCTATGTTAGTCTAGATCCTAATTCTAACAGGAAAAGGGGGTTTTTAGCCTGAGAGACTGACACGGTTTGGTTGGTGACTACAATCAATTCAAGGCACTTTAACCCATGCGAGCTAGTTAACAAAAGATAAAAGAGTAGTTGAGCTAAATATAAGAAAACTGTATTAACCATTATTAATCCGATTAGAAAGTTGGTTTGTTTATTTAGGGCAATGATTTCTTCTCTCAAGGTGGCATATCATTCTTAAGACTTAGGCGTTACATCATCCTAAGACCTAGACACATTAATTCTGTCATAATTAAATCATCCGCATAAAGCATCCTTATTTGCTAATTATAATCTATCTTAGGGATTAAAGCAATAGTAATCTTGTTAAACCCTAGCTCATAGAGACTTTACCCACTTACCGGTTAATGGTAGTTTATACACTATTAGTCCACCTATCCAACTGTCCAATGAAATCAAAATGTTACTTGTTAAATTATCTAGGTCACCTGCTAGTCAACACGATCAATAAATCATTGGCAATATATAATTAACTAGTTAAGCTCGAAGCGTATCCTAGACATAGACTTAGAAAGACAATATTTGTGATCTTATAATTTTAGATGTATAAATTACTATACAGAGAGCTATCCCAGACTCTAGATATACATGGTCCGTATCAATAGATCCAGTTGAATGATAGGTCACATACAAAAGCATGTAAACAAATAAAAATTGATAAACATAAACAAGCATTCAACGATAAATCAAGAAATCAAGATAAACAAATACCAAACATTCAGATCTTCATAATAATGGCTAATACCCAAAGGTATTAGCCTTTAAATGTCATATAAAATAAAAGAGCAATTACTTAGCCAAGGTAAACTAACCGAGTTAACGAATAATACTAAAAACTGAACGATTACTGAAGTATATGGAATTACATGATGTCTCCTATAGAATGATAATGTTGCCCGACCTCTTTTGCTCTTTTTCTCCTCTAAAAATCGACTTTTATGGTTTAGGTATCGAGAATATGATTTAGCACACTTAAAACTCGTTTTGAGTTTTGTATTTATAAGGTCTGGAAGTCAGTTTGATACGGAATATCCAAGGATTGGATACGGCATATTGGGGATTTCTTGGGGTAGGGATCAAGCTTGATATCTTCCAAACTATTCACATACTATATCTTAAATATGGCGTATTGAGTCTCTCTGGATACGACATATTGAGCTTTATTCTTCTGTGGTCTTTGGTGAGTGCAGGCACAGATACGCCGTATCTTCCTTGATGGATACGGCGTATTGGTCTTCAAAATAGTAATCTTTAAAATATATTCATTTAAGCTCCAAAATGCGCGCCTTTTGCTAACTTTCACCAAGTACTCCATAATTAATGCAATTGTTAAATATAGACGATTAAGTAACAATTCTTTGCAATAACTATACAAAATGGGAAAATAACATGGGATAAATGATGCTATAAAATAGACGTTATTTGATGTCATCAATGACTAAAGTCATCAGTGAAAGTGTTGAAGTAGCTAGCTCCTTGTTTTGACACATTTCTAAATGGTCCACAAACATCCTTGTGTGTTAAACCAAGTAGATCTTTAGCCCTTTCCACTTGATGTGTATAAGGTTGTCATGCAATATTTCCAAACATGCATGAAACGCATTTATCAAAAGACTGATTGCCAGTTTAATTAAGAAGTCCATCATGTTGCAACTTCTCTATACGTTTCTTGCTAATATGTCTAAGACGACAATGCCACAAGAGAGTCGAGTCTAAGTTGGTCTTGGATCTTTTATTGCTAACAGCATACATAGAACTATCATTTGTCTTAGAATTAGACAAATCAATTTCAAAAATACCATTCCTTGGAACATCACTAAAATAAACAATATTATTCTTAGAAACTAAAATTGTATTATTCTCAAAACGGTTAATAAAACCATCGTCATACAAACAAGAAACTAAAATGATTCCTCTAGTGATAGAGGGAGCATAAAGACAATTGTATAAAATTAAAACTAGTCTACTAGGGAGACACAAGTGATAAGATCCAATAGCTTCAACGGTTGCATGATGACCATCGCCTACATACAGACTTAAAGCTCCTGGCTTCAGCTTCCTACTTCCCCTAAGACCCTAAGTAGTTATACAGATGTGTGTACCACAACCCGTGTCATAAACCCAAGTGTTATTAGGAAAAGTATATAGTGAAATGGTGAAGATACATGAAGTGCTAGCTCCTTGAGATAGCTTCTTGTTCTTCAGCAACTCGGCAAGATATTGGGGACAGTTCCGCTTCCAATGACCTACATCACCACACTGGTGGTAGATCGCATCCTTCGCCAGATTATCTTTCTTTGGTGGAGGGGGAATCTTGGGTTTAGGAGCATAAGCAAGCTTAGACTTCCCGTAACAACCGATAATTTTTTAAACTTATTATAATAATAAATTATACTTAATATTATTTATATTTCACTTTTGAACATTTTCGAACTCATTTGACTTGAAAACAAGAACATATCTCGCAAATTGTGAAAAACTGCACACAACGCGTACCGACATGATAATAATTAAATTTATATTTAATTATCATAATTTATTTAATAAAAATATTTAATAAATTATTTAACATTTTTTTCAAAAACGTTTGTTAAAAACGCGAATGTTCAAGTTAAAGTTTAATTTTACGGACAAAGCTTACCCGTGATACCTGATGACTACCCAATAAATAACAAACATTTTAAATAAATTTTATAAAACATTTATGAAATACTAGTCGTGTAAATACTCACTTTTCGTGAAAAAATTGTTTTAAACGCAATGGTATGAATTTCGAGTCCTCGATCAATTGTTATCTAGCCTAAACAAGCCTCGAGCCTTAATAATACAAAAATTACAATAATTGTGGAAATTAAAGGGGGGGTTGAATAGTTTACATGTTTGTTTTACGGTTTAAAAGTTTACTTCTAAAAATGTATAGATCCGAGTTATATATTCTATCAAATCAAAATATAAACAAACAATAACTATCTAAACGAAAACTAAATAACAACAATAATAATGTAAAGAGATAAGGAAAGAAACAACCAAACCAAGACACTGATATTTTATAGTGGTTCGGCTACGAAGCACTTCTTCTCCCTACTCTACTCCTCGAGCATCTGACTCAAGATTTCACTATGTTAACAAGCTCCCATTAGGCAGAGAAAATTGTTTACACGTCACTTACGTTATTTTCTGACACTAAGCTAAATGTCGAGTCCTAATCATAGCTAGAACCAATCTACCACTTCACAAGATATACACACTAACAAGATCTACACTATCGGATCTACAAAATATCCGAATCACACAAATACACAAGATAAATACAATAGAGGTTTGGTACTTAGAAGAAAAGAGAAGAGATCACTAATTAACACTTCGTTTCTTGACGAATACGAGTGTTCTTCTCTTGCACTTGAATGAGATGGAAGAGATGATAAGAAGAGATTAGATCACTTGAAACAAGATCTAAGTATGTTAGCGATCAAGAGTTTTAGTGAGAGAAAGAAGGTTTAAAGAGAGAAAGAAAAGACTAAAAAATTCTGTGCAAACAGGAATGTTTTTCTGCTGGGAATGGAGCAGTATTTATAGGTAGGGAATCCCAACGGTTATCTGGTGGCGGTCCTGGCGGTCCCTTATATATAAGGGGGCTGCCAGGCCTATAAGGGGCCGCCACTAGACTCCGCTCCCTTTTTTTGTCTTTTTGTGGTGAATGTTGTATATGTTATGGAACCTCCCATTTTGGGGAAAAAATTTGAATTTCAAATTTTAAGTTTTTAATAAAACTTTTCTTTTAATTAAAAATATATTGTAAATGTATTTTTGAGAAAATACTTTTGTAGAATTAAAAGTGAGGATTAAGAGAAAAATATTTTCTTGATCACTAATCATGCTTAATTATTTTGTTTGTTCATACCTTAAGTGATCACTAATCTTAGAAATGGAATTTTACATTTGATAATTTGTAAACGTTTATTTTTATTGTAAACGTTTTTACATTTTGTTATTATCAAAACGTTGAGAGGTCGAAAAATATAAATAACGTTTTTAGACATTATTTGTATTAACAATCTCCCCCTTTTTGATGATGACAAAATATAAAATCATTTTAAATAAAATTAAAGATATCAAATTATTAAATGAGTTATGTTCCATTTCTCCCCTTTTTGTCGAATTCAAAAAGAATGATCGTCTAGTTGTCGAAGGAAGAAGGAAATCGATGATATCAAGACTCCCCCTTGATGTATGCTCCCCCTTGTTTGGGGCACCAAGGGATCGATATTACAAAAATTGTGTGCTACAAAACAAGGTTAGAAGTACAAGTGTAAGACAAATCTCTTTCAAGTTAACACATTGTATTCAATTTAACAAAAGAAGAGTTTCATTCAACCAACAAGAAACTCATACACTAGCACATCCAACTAATAGATTCAACATAAAATTTAAAAACTAGATCTTAATAAGAGCTAAGACACATTCATATAACAATTGTATGAATCATTACAATAGAAAGTAGATAATCATAAAGACATAATAAGGCATAGATCTACACTAGTTGATTATTAAAAGGTAGAAGATGCCATAATAAAAAAGGGGTTGTTTATTATTAAGCTTTTAAGATTGTTCAATTATGGTGAGGAGGTTGTTATTGAGGATGGAAATTGAGTGGAAGGACCAATGATGCGAGATTTGATACGGTTAAGGTCATCTTTTAATGTATTGAATAGATTTCAGGTATTTAAACAACAATGACAGAATTCTGAATGAAGGTTTACTTGATCTAAGGAATGTGCAAGGATGAATGGCGAGGTAGGAGGTGAAGGATTTGTGGCATCAATTGCTTGTTAGGGATTAATCTCAAGAAGATTAGACAAGTGATGAAGTTCATGTGCTATTTGGTTTGAATATAGGTTTTATAGAGGTGAAAGAGATGGTGAAGAATTGGTTATAGTAAGAGAGGTAGGTGTATTCCTATTAGGTGGAGTAGATGGTGGGAGATTGTGACTTTGTCTCTGAGGCTCAAGAATGGCCCTTCGGTTTTTTCTAGAGTAGTCATGAGTGAATTTGCTAGAGGATGACATTAAGATCTTGATGATGAGAGAAAGATATAGAAGAGAAGTGTAGATTGATATGGAGGAGAATGATGGTTATATAGAAGGATTTTGGGAAAGGCATGGTATTGGAGAATGAAGATTCTAGGAAGTGTTTTGTCTAGAAAGTAAAGGATGGTTGGACCTAAGTAGAATAGGGTCAGCGTTGCAGAAAAAGAGGGGACAGGAAAATTTCATGGTTTCCTGATGGCGGTCCCTTATATTAGTGGCGGTCCCATATATATTAGGGAGCCGCCCTATATTTAATGGGACCATTTTCTATAGATTCGCGAAATTTTCTAAATTTTAATCCTTTTTTTTAGAGTGGTTAATAAGAATTAGAAGGGCGATTATGGCATTTCCATCACTTCAAGAATCACATAATATATTTAAAGGAGAGAATAAGTCATGTAATGTGCTCAAGATGAAGCATATAAATGACTAAAATGTCTACTAAATGTCACATAACAATCATTAAATAATAATGTGGACACATTATACACGTACTTGATTATCCATGATAGAGGTTAAGATAGTATTACATAGTAATAATAATAGTATGTATCCTTAGCAATAATTCTAAAGGAATATTTCAACCATCATTTGAGTCAACACTTGAAGCTTCTTCAGAGGATATGTAGTTAATTGATTTAAGATGAGTAGGATGAACCTAAGGTTTCGTAGATGGCCAATATGATTTGTATTTCGATTTTTGTAGATGAGGATTAATTTTTATTATGTGATCATATAGACGTTTTAGAATCATTCCATATGGCATTAGAGAATTTGGTTGATTTTTAATATTTTCAACTCGTTTGGTTAGAAAGTTGGCAAAGTTAAAGGGAGTACTTGTTAAAATGCAATACATCATGTGACATGATGAGGCAGGAAGAAATGGTGAGTCATTTTGAGTGCCAAAGGCATTATCTTGAATGATTTCATTCCAAGATCTAATGTCATGACGAATTTCTTCCTTGAGGATTATGTTTGAAAAAATTGTTTGTTCGGTTGTTGTAATTGATTGGATAATCTCCTTTAGTGTTGGAATGTGTGTTTGATAAGGTATGTTTGACTCTAAATTAGTTTTCAAAGAGTCGAGAGAGGGTTCTTCAGAGTAAGAACATTCTCCTTCACATGGAACGGAGAGAATTGAGGTAAATAACTCGAGTGAGAACATAAATGTTCTTTTCAATGCCTAAAATGTTAAGAAGATGTTTAGATTGTCATCTTTGGTGATTTCTATTGAAGAGTAAAAGTCAAGTGGAAATCTTGGACAAATTTCTTCATGGATTTCATATATTTTCGAAAGTTTAATAACTTGAAAAAGGGTTTGAATATTATCGTATTTATTAGATTCAGGAGATATAGGGCGACCTTCATGAATTGACCTACATTCTAGGTTTCGAATGATGGGTTTTAAGATATCAGGAATACAGTTTTCATTTGAGATTGTTGGAACGTATGATTTTATGTACCGTAATTCATCTTCCAAAGTCATTTCACCTAAAATTAGAAAAGATAATTGTAGTGAGATTCCTTCATTTAACGAGATGCCTAGTGTGTGCCTATATGCAACAAATTTAGAGTAACGATTAACTCGATCTAAACATAAAATCCTAAGAGTTAATCCAAACGCTCCTTAATTTGATTTTGCTCTTCCAAACAAGTCAAAAAATACATATGAATTATGTATCTTGAAATTTGTTCATGAGATCATTATGCATGTGTTGGAAAATGTTTTTCTATTGGATTAACAATGCATAACAACAATTTTGTTATGTTCCTAACGTGAGTGATTTGAAAATAAAATTGGGGTTTTGGTTCGAAATCAAATTTTCAATAAATTCACATATGTATGCAAATCCTATATCTACGGGAAGCATATTAGTTATACATTGTAACCTAGTTGTCTTAATTGTACAAAATTAAAAGAAAACACCAAAATCCCCAATTTTAATTTTTGGTATTCATCATGAACCCTAGACTCAAATTGAAAGAAAATAGATGAAATGACTTACAATTGATGATCTTTGTGATATTAGTATTGATTGGATCTTCAATTGATGTTTTAATGGTTGAATTGGAGTTTTGGTGGGTTTTGGGTCATGTTCGTCAGTGGCAGCAGATAAGGAGTGTTTGTTTTTGTGTTTTGAATTTTTTTATTTAAGTGTTTCATATTATGTTCTGTTGATGGCAGTCCTATATCTCCTGGCTGTCCCAAATATATTAGGGGGCCGCCTATATGGGGGTCGCCCTCAGTAAAGGGTATTAGACTTGAGTTTTTGACGAAAATTTAACAAAGAGGAGTGACATTTTAATTTGCATTTTGCAAATTAAAAATGCTTAAAGTACTTCGGATGAAGTATTCAAGTTGTCACGACACGGAATGGAACACAGACTAGAATAGAAACTATAATAAAGAGAAGCGGACACATAAGGTTTATGGAATGTGTTCCATCATTCCTAAACCAAGACGTAGATAGTTAAACAATTCACGTTTAAGGGGTTTAGTAAGAATGTCGGCGATGTTGTCGACGGAAGGCACTTTTTCGATTAAGATATGTCCTTTCAGGACATTATCACAAAGAAAGTGGTGACGTATTTCGATGTGTTTGGTACAAGAATGTTGCACTTGCTAAGGTCAATCCCGCCTTTGTTGTCGTACATGATAGGAAAGTCATCGAGTCGTATGTCATAGTCGATAAGAGCTTGTTTCATCCATAGTGTTTGTTGACATGCCTTTTCGGCGCTTACGTATTCGGCTTCGGTAGTGGATATAGCAAGAGCGGTTTGTTTCTTCGAGAACCAAGATGTCAAACAACATCCCACGAACGTACAAATATCGCAGCTGCTTCTTTTTCAGTCCATAATAAATCTCAGCCATGATCAGAGTCGGCATATATTACGGTTTCTATGACGGTGTTTCCCGTAGGTTCCATAATCCTAAGTGGTAGTGCCTTTAATGTTATCAGAAGTACGCGTAACGCTTCAACGAGTGGAGGTTTTTGGGAGAGCCTCCTTGATGCACGAGCACAATGGCAGACAACTAAACTGATATCGGGGCCTACTTGCCGTTGGTATAATAAACTACCTATCATGCTCGATACTTGGTACTTCTATCGACTCGTATTTCATCTTTTGGGGTTTAGTCTCGGAGGGACATGGGGGGTTTTGATTGGTTATAATCTCTAGACCAAATTTCTTAAGCGTTTCTTTAATCTACCTTAGATTGAATTAAAGAAGATACCATCTTCATTTGTTTTAGTTTGTAATCCAAGGAAGAAGTTAAGTTCACCTATTCGATGCTCATCTCGGAATCGTCATGCTTGATTTGGGCAAATTCATCAACACATGTCTTGAAAAGTCGAAGAATCTATAATGTCATCGGCAAATATTTGACTTGATGAGATTTGAACCTTTTTCTTCTTAGATAAAAATGTGTGTTATCTACACCATTCCGCAGTTTATTATTCAGTTTAATAAGGAAACTTTTTAATCTATCATACCAAGCTTTGGTGCTTGTTTTAAGACATATAATGCTTTCTTTAATTTATAAATGATCCGATTTTTTCAATATCAATGAAGTCCTGGAGGTTGTGCCCACGTATACCTCGCTTATTGATAAACCGTTTAGGAATGTACTTTTGACATCCATTTGGATTTAGTTTAAAATCTAAAGGCACAAACAAGCTTAATATATTCTATAGGATCTCAATTCTACCAACGGGGGCATAAATTCATCATCATCAGATACCCTCTTGTTGGTTGTTATCCTTGAGCAATAACCTAGCCTTTTTTCTGAGAAACAATACCGTCTCGTCTAACTTATTCTAAATACCCACTTATATTCCTCTAGGTTGGAGGAATAACTCCCAAAGGTTTTTTTTCCATTAGCAAAAGAATTGGATTTAATTCTTTCTTGCATGGCGACTTCCAACTTTCTCTCCTAACGCTTCATTCACATTCTTAGGTGTTAGTTGATATAAAACAAAAGAAGTTACTTTGGTTTTAGGCTTGTGACCTTAGGGTTTTTGGTTAAGGTTTCCTATGACATTTTCTAATGGATGGTTCCTAGATTCCTTAAATGTGACTATTTTCATCTATCTCTTAAGTTTTCATCCACAATGGTCGTTTTCTTGGTTTTTCTTTTTGGTGACCTTATTAGCTTCTTCTTCATCTAAGTCTTCATCCACCAAGGGTGATGTCTTAGAAGTTCGGGAGAGTTTCATCGATTGTACATTAACGTGATTCTTCGACTTTTCCTAGTGTGTTCTTGTTTTAGGATGATGTTCGGCTTTACTATTGGAGTATAACCTAGAAAGACACCCTTTGTAGACTTTGGATCAAACTTGGTAGGTAGTCTTTTGTGTTCAAAATGAAGCACTTGCTTTCCAATCTAGTCTAAGGATCTAGCGAGGTTTTCTACCTCTTAAGAGTTCATAAGGTGTTTTTCCTAGAATGGCTCTAATGAGAATTCGGTTGAGAATGTATGTTAAAGTATCTACAGCGTTACACCAAAGCTTTTGTGGTAACGATTGCCTATTCAACATAGTCCTACTCATTTCTTGAAGTATCCTATTTTTCCTTTCTACAACGCTATTTGATTGAGGAGTCTGCGTGGGTTCTTGAGCGAGAAATTATTGTGTAATTACGTTGGCATTACATATTCTATCTAAATTGCATCTCATTATCAAATTCTCTACGTGGCTCGGGTTCTTATTGACCACTAGTGAAAACTAATGTTTTGGATTTTCTACTAATATTTCGAAGTGAGATTTGATCAACAGCTTCGGTTTTTTCTTAAGAAATCTAGTTTCTAAGTATACCTGGAGTAGTCATCTTACTATTACTTTGTGGTGTTAACGGGTTTTCTCCTTTTAACTCCGTACGGGTGGATGGACCGAGAGACTCATATGAAGACTACTACAAAAATGACGTTTACCTCCATTGTATGCCTTGTAAGTGGAGAAGAGCTTTCGGTTGCCCGTCATATGTTTAGAGCATCCGCTATCCTTGATCCATTCGTCGGGCTCCAAGTCGACTCCAAGGCATATCTATTTATATAAGACAATAACTCAAACATTTGGTCCCCAATATCTCATGGGTCCAAAGTTGTTAGTGCCAAACATCCCTTGCATTTGATGCAATTGGTTGGGATGTGAGAATGGAAGACACATTTCCCATGGCATGTAACTTTGACGTGGAAAGTTGTTCCAAGTTACGGGAAAGCCATGAGGTTGGTTTTGTCGACCAACATGTCTTCTTGGTTGCGGTGTTTTAGAACGAGGATAATTATTATTAACTTTTCTAGGAGGTGGAGTTTTTGACCTAAAGTTTGGTTTCGAAAATCCAACTCCGGGTTTTGACAATGGCTTATAGAATTGTTTAACTTCATTGTCACTAGCAACGGGAACTTTGGCTTTGTTTACAATTATGTGTTTTGGTCTAGGACCCAAAATGGATTTTTGAAAAGACACAGTTTTCTCAGATCCAGGCATTGCTGGTGGCGGTCCCATAATTATTTTGGGGGCCGCCCATATTTATGGGACCTCCATCAGAATACGCCTTTTTCTGAGCTTTCACAAATTTTATTTCCTTAGTTCCACTAGATGATGCTTCAAATGAATTAAACCCTAAACCTAATTTATCACCAGAGGGTTTTTGATTACTTAACATTTCATTTAAGCAATGTGTACTCTTTTCAAATTTGTTTAATCTAGTGGATTCTTCTTTGATATTTTCATTCTTAATTTTAAGTGCATGACACTTTGCACAATCGAGATCAACTCTCTTGTTTTTCTAGAGTATGGACAATTTATCTTTTAATTTTCTAAGATTATTTTCTAGACTATTTCTAGTAGCTTTTAACCTTTTGTTCTTAGTGATTATCTTTAGACTCATTTTGCATAATTTATTATATTCATTGTCTAAAGCTAAATCATTAATTGACGAATTTTCATCACTAAAGTAGGAGGATTCGAAACATACCTCACCTGATGCATGAGCTACAAGACACGTTTCATATTTGACCTTCTCATCATCTTCTTCACCGCTATCGCTCCAAGAGCCTCCAACAAAAGCTCTTTGGTTCTTATCTTTCGGTGGTTTTGGTCATTCTCCAATAAGATTATTCGGATCGCCGCATCTAAAGTATTTTCTATCACTTTTATCGTTCTTGTCATCACGGCTTCTTTAGAACGTCTGACTGGTAGTTTTACATACACATATAAAATAATATACTTATAATACCACTTAGATAAATTCTAACTATTCACCTTTAACCAAGGTAAAGGGTCAAAACTTACAAAAAATAATATATAATATATATAATATAAGTATGTTTGACCGGGTAATTATGCTCACCAAGGTCGTTATCCCCAACGACTAGTGAAATTGAGACCACGTTTTAAGTTCGGATCTTGATGTGAATGAAGCAAAGATATTTGATTATGGAAAGAAACTAAAAACAAAATTTAATTGAACAATTAAAACTTAAACTAACTAGACTAAAATCTTAAAGACTAAAAGTGCAAAAAGGAAAAGGATTAACGGGTAAAACTACTAACTAACGGAGGGGCTGACTTAGTAAACAATTAAATTGAAAAGTTACAATTCCTACCCTAAGAATATACCCCGACAACAAACTAAGTCCCGAATTAAGGTGAAATTTGAAAAGTGCTTAAAATGAAAAACTCAAAGAAGCAAAGTTGTAAAGAAAGCTAGAGGGAACAAAATTAATAAAAGCTATTAAGGCTGAAAATCTCAAATAAGCTCAGAAAGAGCTTATTTCTAAACTGATTACGGAAAGTAAGGTTTTGAGCTTATTTTTACTTAAACAGCCATAAAATGCTCAAATTAAGCTTAAATCCAAAAAGGAAAAATGTTCTAGAAAGCTTATGATGTGCTTAATCTAAAATGCAAAGAAAACTAAGCTATTTGTGCTCTTAAACTACTGAAACTAAGCATGAAACAAGCAAACTCAGAAAATAAGCAAGGAAACACACAATCTAAATAAGCTAGAAAACCTAATAAGCTAAACTGGACTCTAAAACTTAAAAGACAACTTAAACTACTTATAATTCATCTATTTAAGCTATTAAATCTAGACTTATAAGCTGAATTAACAAATTTAAATCCTAAAGATTCTAAGTACTGTTTTTGGAATTTTCAGGTTTTTTGTGACTTTTGACAGCTAATTTAAACTAAGGAAATAAGCTATAAATTGCAAATTAAGACTTAAAATGTATTAAGCTATATTAAAACTTGGAATCTACTGAATTTGATGAGCTAAATCCTATAATTACTTATCTAAATTAAGCTAAGAACACAGCAGTACTAACTGAGATTAGTACTGCTAGTGTAAAATTTCAGCAGTACTTTTAAATGAAAGTACTGCTAGTGCAATTTGGTTTTTGAAAACGAAATGAGCAATGAAATAAGCTAGAAAACTTAAACTAAATTCATAATAAGCTATGACTAAAACTAAAGTTAATCCTACTATATTTGAAAAATCAAAATTTAAGCTAACAGTACTAACTGAGGTTAGTACTGGTAGTGTAAATTTTCAACAGTACTAACTGATGGTTAGTACTGGTAGTGTAAAGGGTCAGCGGTATTAACTTAAGTTAATACTGCTAGTGCAATTTCAGAGTGCACTTAAACCAAACACTACTTAATCATTATAACAGGATTGAGAAAAACTTTTAAGAGAAATCTAATGAACAAGTGCTAAATACCAGATAGAAACTAGCTTAAATCAATCTTAATTAACAAAACTTAACAGCTAAATAAGCCTTATTCTAAGATCTATACTATTTAAACTAATATTTTTGGATTTTATGAGTTTTTATGACAGAAATGAGTAACTAGTGATCTATAACTACTTAAGCAAAAACAGATAAAGTCATATAACTGATAAGCACTAGAAGAGATATGTAAACACTAATAAGCAAAGAGAATAAGCAAATAAGCAATATTAAGCATATAAACTATAACTAAGCAATTTAAAACTAAAATTAGAGAAGGATGAAAAGAGAAACTTACTTAATCCTTTAGCTAAACAAAAGGAACCAATTAAGGCAGCTACAAGCTCCTTAGCTTATTAATAAGCTAAGGTATAAGTCCTTGGGATCTCTTCCAAGTTAAGATCCTAGCCAAAAGCTCAAAATACAAATACGATCCATATAAATTTAACAGATTTAAGTTTAGATAAGGTAATACTAAATTCAAACACTCTATTCACTTATAACTTGAAAGACTTAAGTTTGAGCTTATTGAGACAATTTTGGCTTATTAAGAGAGCTTATGACTTTAAATGAGAGCTTTAGAAAATGAGATTTAGAACACTAAAAACTGAATTTCATTAATAAAAGAAGCTGATTACAATACTTGAAAAAAGAAAATTACATTTAAGAAATAAAATACGAATTAAAAATTATATAAAAACTAGATTAAAAAGAAGACTAAAAATCGGATCCCCTGTGTGTGTGAGAATGAGGCCTTTTTATAGTGTCAAGCTGAAGCTTCTAGGACCTCTTGCCTTGCTCTCCAAACTTTTAATCTCTGCCATTCATTGCTTTAATCATTTGAGCTTCAATCGTGGCCTTTTGACCAAGATGTGGACACCTGAGGATTACCAGCGTGTCATTCCCTTGATGTGACGTTTGTGTTAGTTTTGTGAGTAAATTAGCACAAAAACCCACCACTATTTGTGCTTTCACCATGTCCACGTGGCTTGAGCTTGAATGAGGATAAGTAATTCTTTTGATAAAGACTGATTTGACCCTTCATTTGTGCTTAGGAGCTCTTGAATTGACTAACGCACCCTTTAATTTGGATTTGCCCTCTAATTTAACCACGGGGTGAAAACGAGGGAGATGATGAATAGTAAAAGGGGTTTTCCGCCTATTTTTGGACAGTTAAAACTGTTGGTCTTTGATGAGTTTACACTTTTGGCCCCTCTCTTTCTTTTCCTCTTTTTGAGTTATAAATAACTTCCGAGAATAGCAAGTTTGGCCCTTGGAGATGTTATAAAAGGAAATAGGCTAATGCTTTGTACTCTTCTTGATTCTCGTGTCCGGGCTTGCTCGTTTTTGATTTTTTTCTTGATATTTTTGACTTATCCGTACCTGCACACACAAAACACAAATACAAGCATATGTTTGCCATTTTTGGTCTGTTTTGGGTATAATTGGGTTATTTTTAGGTACAAATGGATATGTGTATTTTACACTTATCAACGTCCTTTTGTCGTTCCGAGGTTTACTCACAAATCTACCTCTTCTTTTAAAGAACTTCTTGAAGTCTCTTATCGCCATGGCGTACTCTTCGTCTTCACTACCAGAAGTCAAACAATCTTCATCGTTAGATTCTTTCTTAGCCTTTAAAGCAATATATTTCCTTTTAACTTTTGTTTTGACTATTTCAGAATCTTTCTTGATGATCATTTCATAAATGGATATGCGTATTTTACACTTATCAAAATTCCCCAAACTAAACGATTGTGTGTCCTCACGCAATATCACATGCCTTATAACCAAATACCTTGAAAATTCCCCAAACTAAACCTTTGAAAAGTAGCAAAGAGTTTTGTTGAGAAAGATAAGAGATCACAAGTTATAAAACACCCGATTTCCCATTTTCAAAGATTTTTCTCTTTTTATGATTTTTCTTGATAATTGATTACCTAACTACAACTTATTTGTGTGTTGACAAAATATTTTGTTTTCATTACCTCATTGGTAACTTTGAGGATCATGGAACAAAAAGCACAATTGAGTGTCTAAAAGATAACTTCATCATCCCCGATTTTTCACTTTTCTCATGCTAAGCTTAAAAACAAGATCATTGTTAATTACAAGTCATGACACTAACACTACTCATAAATACTAATTATGTACTTACTTTTCCTCCCGCAAATCCTACTTTTGTATCTTAGGATTTTACTTAAGTCATATACCCGAAGGCTCTTTAAGACTTTTGTTTCTATATTTATTAATTCCAAAAATAAAGCGTAATGGTTAAGAAACGCAATAATTAGCTCCTAGCCCTTTTCAAAAGATCAAATGTTATCAAGATTAAAGTCCACATCGAGGCAACCAAAATTTGGCTTTTATTAGGCTACTTAAGCAAGGTACCATTCATGTCATATACCCGAAGGCTGTTTAAGACATAAATAGACCAATCTTATTTGTACCATATACCCTTAGGCTCTTTAAGGCACAAAATAAGACAAAAATATTAAGCAACATTATTATACCTTAGTCTTTTAGAAAATTTTCTTTTATTATATAGTTTCTAGGAAAATTAGTTTTGCTTCCGTTGGGTTTAAATGGTAAAATTTCATTTTTTTAAAGAGCGGGATTGATTCTCGTTCACGTTTTTAGCTCAAATCTCCTTTGTTTTTAGTCTAGTTTTCTTTGTTTTAGCTTTTTAGTCAATTAAGTCTTATAAAAACCAAAAAGATCATTTTAGGTTTAATTTTAATTTAGGGATTTTGGGTCCCGTTTAGGATTCTCGTTTTACGTTTTTAGTTAAAATTTACTTTTTCGTATTGATTTCTTGTAATTAGGTTTAATTGTCTCTTAATTTGCTCACTATTAGGATTTTAAAAAACAAATCATCTTAGAACCAAATCAAATCATTGTCAAAATAACAAACGAGGTCTCAATTTCATAAATCTTTAGGAAAACGACCCGGTAATCACTTACCGGTTAAAACGAAGTTCTTCCAACGAAATCACAAGTGATTAATCGGACTGACACTTCTTCAGATTTAATATGTGGAACGTGTTATGAACTCAGCTTAATTGTTGTGGTAGCTCAAGTTTATAGGCAACAGTTCTGACTCTCTCGATCACCTTGAAAGGGCCGACATACCTAGGGTTTAACTCCCCATTTGCCAAACGCACACCCCTTCCAAGGAGAAACTTTTAACATGAGTCTGTCACCAACTTGAAACTCTAACGGTTTACGTCTAATGTTGGCATAGCTCTTTTGTCGGTCACGGGCGGCTTGGATTTTGCTTTTGATTTAGACGATCTTCTCAATGGTTTCATGAATTATTGCAGGACCAGTAAGCTGAGCATCTCCAACTTCTGCCCAACACACAGGTGATCGACACTTTCGCCAGACATGCCTCGAATGGTGCAGACTTTAATGCTAGTATGGTGAACAGTTATGTAACGAATTCCACTAATAGTAAATGTCTATCCTAATCCTTTCCAAAATCTAACACGCAAGCGCGTAACATGTCTTCCAAAGTTTGGATAGTCCTCTCACTTTGACCGTTAGTTTGGGGATGATAGGTACTCATGTCTAATCAAGTTCCCAAAGCCTTATGAAGTGCTTTCCAAAATAGTGACGTAAATTTACTATCACGATCGGAGATAATAGAAACATGCACACCATGTCGGGTGACTACTTCTTTCATGTAAAGCTTGATTAATTTCTCCATAGGATAAGTTTCTCTTATTGGTAGGAAGTGAGTAGATTTTGTAAGACGATCAACAATCACCCAAATGGTATCATAACCGTTTCCTCTAGGGAGTTTAGTGACAAAATCCATGGTGATTTTCTCCCATTTCCATTCTGGAATCTCTGGTTGGACTAGCAAACCAGAAGGTTTTTGATGCTCTGCCTTGACTTTAGAACAAGTCAAGCACTTGCTAACATAAGTGGCAATATCTGCCTTCATGTTAGGCCACCAATACAACTGCTTCAAGTCCTGGTACATCTTGTCAGAACCCGGATGAATAGAATATTTTGACTTATGAGATTCGTGCAGATTAGAGGTGTCCTTAAGTCACCAGAACACGGTAACCAACTCCTGTTGTTTAAACATAGAGTTCCGTCGCACGGGGTTCCAACTTTTCTTTGGTGAGGTCTTGTCGGAGCATACCTCCAACATCTTCAGCAGTGAGGTTTTCAGGTTTTAACGCTTCGTATGAGCTTCAAGGAATTTGTTGGGAAGATTCAAGCCAATAGTCATAACTAAGGCTCAGACCCTTAAAGGTTTAATCCTTTCTTTTCTGCTTAATGCATCAGCAAGCACGCTCGCCTTCCTCGGGTGGTAGCGGATTTCACAATTGTAGTCACTAAGAAGCTCTAACCATCGTCGTTGTCTCGTGTTCAACTCTTTTTGGTCAAGGATATGTTGTAAACTCTTATGGTCGGTAAATACGGTGCATCTTGTTCCGTATAAGTAATGTCTCCACATTTTAAGGGCGAACACCACAGCTCTAAGTTCCAGATCATGAGTTGTGTAGTTTTTCTCATGGATCTTTAGTCGTCGAGAAGCATAGGCTATAACTTTCTCATTTTGCATAAGCACGACACCCAAACCCTTATGCGACGCATCGCAATAAACAAGGAAGTTTTCTGATCATTTAGGCAAGGCCAAAATGGGTGCGCTACATAGCTTTGTTAATCAATAGAAATGGCGGCTTTCACTCCTTTTATTCCCAGTCAAAACTTCACATTCTTCTGAGTCAGCTTAGTCATTGACTTTGCGATTTTGGAAAAGCCTTAAATAAATCTTCTGTAATAACCGGCGAGTCCTAAAAATTGGCAGATCTCTGTTGGACTTTTAGGAGATGCCCAATCTTTAATTGACTCGATCTTTGCAGGATCTACATGAAATGCCTTTGCTATCTATCACATGTCCCTAAGAAACCTGTACTTTTTGAATCCAAAATTTCACACTTGGAAATTATGCATACAACTCCTCTTTCTTAAGCAACTCCAAAATTAATTTGAGATGCTCTTCATGCACTTCCTTGTTTTTTGAATAAATTAGTAATATCATCAATAAAGATAATCCACAAACTGATCCAAATAGGTTTGCACACCCGATTCATGAGGTCATAAATACCGCCGGTCGTTTGTCAAACCAAAAGGCATTACTTGAAATTTCATAATGCCCATAACGCGTCCTAAACGCGGTCTTGGGAATGTCCTCTTCGCGAACTCTTAAAAAAAAAACAACTTGATGGTACCTGATCGTAAGGTCGATTTTCAATAGAACACTCGACCCTTGAAGTATCAAAAAAAACAAAAAAAAAAAAAAAAAAAAAAAAAAAACAAGTCATCAATGCTAGGAAGTGATAATGGTTCTTCACTGTTAACTTTGTTCATTTCCTGATAAAAGCTATGCACATACAAAATGATCCAATCTTTCTCTTGACAAACAAGACAGGCTCCCAGGTGAAGAGCTGGTCTTAATAAAGCCTTTGTCAGATAGTCTTGAAGTTTTCCGCCAGTTCTTTCATTTTTGAGATGTGCCAACTGATAAGGCGCCCGAGCTACAGTGTCATCAACCTGTACTAAATCAATTGGATTCTAGCTTGTCGACTGGTTGAATACCTGGGCAAGTCTTCGGGGAAAAACTTTAGGAAAGTCTTTGACAATCGGCACGTCCTCAAGTCCGCTTTCCCCCGACTTTCCTTGCTCCCTCGTGGTAACGTGTGCCAAAAAGACATCACATCCCTTTGATAAATACTCTTGTGCTTTAGTGCACGAAATGATATTTAGTCGGGATTCTTCCCTTTGGTTGTTTCTATTGCCTTGAAAAATTAACATCTCTCTTCCGAACGGGACACGTACAATCTTCTCATCACAGATGATCACTCCATGATACTTTGTTAACCAGTCCATCCCAATAATGACATCAAAACTACCGAGTAGGACTTGCATCAAGTCGATGTTGAAAGGGTGGTTCATGAAGTTTAGAGTGCAACCACGAATTATGGTGTTAACTCTTATGATTTTCCCATCGGCTAATTCTACATCATAATGACTTTCTAACGTAGTGGGGGTAATGTTAATCAAGGCACTAAAGGTGTTAGATACAAAGCTCCTATCCACACTAGTATCAAACAAAATTGTAGCATAACGTTTGTTGAGGAGAAACGTACCCGTGATGACGTTAGAGTCCGGGCTAGCATCTCTTCCTCCTAAAGCATAAGCTCTTCCTGAGCTTGCCATTTTCCGTTCCATTTCCACGGTTCTTCAATTTTTGGGCAATTTCTTCTTTATGTGTCCAGTGTTACCACATTCATAACATGCCCTAGTCTTTTGATTCTTGTTGTTGTTGTTGGTATTGACCCGACAATCATTGGTAGTATGACCATACCTCTTGCAGTTTCCACACTTGGGTGCACATTGCCCGGTGTGGTAATAGCAACTTTGGCATAGAGGTATATTTCCAGTAAAACCTTCTTTTACCAGGCCAGCAGTGTATGCCCTCAGCTACCTTTTTGCTTCTTGTGGGATTGTTGATTGTTTTTGATGAATCATCAGCCTTCCTATTGTTGTCATTCTACCTTTCTGCATAAGTGCGTAGTTTCTGATCCATCAAGTCGTTGGCCAACTCGATAGCATCATCAAGAGTTTTAGGTCTGGCAGACATGACATTCCTATGAATGTTATCAGGAAGTCCAATGATGTACTTGTCAACCTTTTCGGTCTCATCATCATGAAATTTGGTGCAGATCAAGGCTAGTTCCTAGAAACGCTGCGTATAGGCTGCAACATCGTTTCTCCTGACCCTAAGATTTCATAGTTCAATTTCAAGTTTCTTAATTTTACCTTTTGGACAATATTTGTTCATCAACTTCTTCTTGAGAGTTCCCCAAGTCATAGCATAGCACATCAAGACCGAAGCTTCTTACATGGCCATTCTACCATGTTAGTGCAGCACCTAGTAGAGTGCAGGTAGCGAACTTTACTTGATTTTCAATGGCACAACCGCTAATGTGAAATACTGATTCCATCTTTTCGAGCCATTAAGATAGGCCAACAACGCCTTCAGTTCCCTTGAAGTTCAAGGGTTGGCATTTCATGAAATCTGTGTAGGAACAGACACGTGCAGGTTGCACAGGCCTTCTGAGTCCTCCACCTAAATTGTGGCTTGCATCATCCTGAGTATGGGTAGAGTTTCTTTGGATTGCCCGTTCGATCATAGCTTGAATAGATTCTGGAGTCATGGCGTCGTTTGCTCCTTGTCTTGTTACATGCATGATTTTACTAATCACAAGAATACAATGTACGTGAGATATAATTACAATGTCGATACAAATGGATATGATAATGATAATTACACCACATCACAATGGAGAATGAATAAAATGAAATCAACCATAACATAATACATCAACATTTCATAACATAATGTCGAATTGTACATTTGATTTTTGTATACAAAATAACCACTAATGATCTAGTACAGAAAATGAAAAATACTCCAGGTCTATTAGCTGGGAGTTACCCATAAAACTTAATAGACTATACAAGATAGCTAGAAATGAAAAGTACAACTAACAGCTACTGTCGGTGTCCTCCACCGTATCAATCTGAGCTCTAGCCTCTAGTACATGGATACGCATCATCTGTCTGACTGCATCATCCTCAGCTCTCTGGCGCTGCCACTCCATACGACTCATGTGAGTCTCTAGTGTCTCAAGTCGCGCCAATAATGCCCTGTTCCGAGCCTCGGAACTAAGGTAAGCCTGGCGTACCTCATGCAACTCTGTCTCGTAAGCAGTCCTCTGGCCTCTCACTACATCAATCTCGAGTCTAATGTCTCTGCGGTCAGTCCGAGCGTCATGCAGCTGTGTATAGAAATCCTCACTCTCTTGCCTGCGAACCTGTGCCTGGTAGCTGACCCTCAAGTTGACTTCCTCAATGGAAGTCATCATCCTATGCTCAGAAGCCTGTAAAGCTCTAACATAACCAACATCCTCTGCTCTGTCAGCAGCTCTAGCAATAGTCCGGGCATCATGACCAGGACTACGAATCAAACCTAGTATCAACAAAATCATACTGACCTCTAGGTGGTCTAGCAGCAGCAGCAGCAGAACTCTCTACTACGTCACACCCAGTGGGGATAGTAAGTACAAACTCCTTCGGGTGGAATGTCCTCCTCGGATGTTATCTCTCATCATCATAGCTGCCCTATAACCTAGTGGTGCCTGATCATAGGCAGGGTTGGTGGGTGGTATAGGTGTGGCAGCATGCTCAGCAATGCGTGCCTCTATGGATGCTGACATAGGTGGCTCAAGTCTGACAGTCTTTCGTGCCCTACGGAGACGTGTCTGAGAAAAAGGGACCCTAGTCTGAGGTGATCTAGGTGTAGGTGCAGACTCATCAGTCTCAAATGCCTCTGTATCCCCAGCTGAGGGAACAGGGTCAACAACAGGTACCGCAGAAGGGTCGGCCGGAGCTAGGTGCTCCTCCTCCTCCTCGTCCTCAGTGGGCTCCTCGTCCTCATCATCAGTATCATCATCATCGGAGGGCTCATCATCACCATCCTCTCCATCAGCAGGGTAGTCAGTATGGTCCTCCTCGGGATCCTCATCGTCATCCTCAGGCTCATCTGGATAATCAATAGAATCCTCCTCCATCGACTCTGAGTCAGCAATGTGTCCAGGTGACTCAGCAATCGGTGAAGCATCATCAGCATAAGGCTGATCCTCGACCTGAATGTCATCATCTGATGGTACATGGTACTCCGGGTGCTCAGGCTCCGGAACGTATACCGGTACATGCTCGTCCAACTCCATGGGGTCAGGTACATAAGCAGGTGACAGTGGTGGTGCCTGCCCTTGTTGGGCAACCTCCTCGTAGGGGTCCATCTCTGGAAGCTCGCCGGCATTCACAAGTGGAATACCCCATGATGGTCCATTCGAATCAGAGGATATGGACGTATAGGTAACTGCAGACGATGCGTTGTCTGATGACATGGCTAATCTGTAACCATAATATAAACTTGTATAAGTATATTATATAAGACCAGCAGTAATATAACATAAGAATATTAATAAACACATATATAACCTATGTAACCCCTTAGTAAATAAATCAACTAATGCTAAAATGATGCATGACATGTAAGCATGTATAGCAATTGCAAACTAGATCAACACTACCCGTTGCATGTATGGTCCCTTGAAAAACTTTTGACTGACGCAATGTTTGAAAAACGGTTATAGACCAAGTAAAAACATTTGACCTGGTTCTCTATAACCTTGGCTCTAGATACCAATCTGTAACACCCCCAAAATAGGCCACAGCGGAATATGATGTTCCGGGGGTATTACTTCATAGATCAATAGCACAAGATATGAGAACGACCTCTAAAAGAGTCGTTTAAAAACTGATACATTGGATTTCATAAATTGTTTGTTACAAAAGCCCATAGGCTTAACTTGTTCAACTTGAAAAAGTAAAGATTTCACAACATAACAATATCCCAAAATGTAATGCACGTAAATCTTTATAGCGATATGACTTCAAAAGACGACCATCCAATGTACCCATGACTTGCACCTTATTGACCTGAGAAAACATGTTTAAACTGTCAACAATAATGTTGGTGAATTTATAGGTTTATAAATTAAATGAAGCGGATAGCAAGATTTCCCTGTAATAAAGCAACGAATACAATATCACAAAATGTATTACGATATGCACTAAGCTCATGACACTGAAGCTAAAACAGCGTAATGTAGTTTTGCAAATACATATAAATGATGGTGCCCAGGTAGATCTTCACCCGACACATAATATGAGTCCAAAATGGTATACATTTGTTCGTTTCCGCCAACCGTAAACTAGCAAGTGCTGACTTGCCCGAACGGGGATGTTTTAATTCCCAAAAAGATTCTATCCATAACATTCGCGCTTAAATCCAGTAATTAACAGTTTCATGCGTTGGCATAGAGGGTTATAGCTACTTTTAGGCAAACTCGTAATATATGAATTTAAAATGTACTTGCATCCATTTGAAAAACAACATGATCTCATCCCAGAGATTTGATAAATGATTAAAAAGTGTAAGATGGGGACTATAAACTCACATCAAGCAATGATAACGGAATAGTAAGGCAGCGGCACGAAAAATGAAGCAAAAGACTTTATCCACAACCTAAGTAAAAATAATACATATTTACTAAGCAGAAAATATAAAACTAAATACTTGCAATCTCGTCCCTAGTGTGCGCTTGAGCTCCATTTAAAATAATGATGTTTGAAAGTAAATTCTCATGTTAAAGTGGTCAAATTTATTGGGTCAATGCGTTCAAAATGATATTGGAGTTTTTGGAAACTAGGTCACATATACTTTAAAATGTTAGTTTAGGCCAGCCCTTGATTTGGTCTCTAAGTGTGTTAAATAATTAGACGAAATAGTGACATTTAACAAATCGAATAAGTGAAATTTTACTAAGTTTTATTATTTGACGACTTGGAGTTTTACAATGAAATTATAGATTCATTAATTAACGGTAATGAAAACTAAAAATACATTTGACATCTCGGCCAGGTCATTTATAACTTTCGTCTTTTAAGTTTTGTCTTACGAGGTCGTTTAATGGGTTTAAAACGGGACTAAAGGTGTGCGTGTCGCAAGGTTTGACAATTTTCAGACTTAGAGAAATAATTGAGTTTTATTCCAGCATGTGCTGACTGTGAGGTCTGTGTTTTGGTCTCAGTTTGCGATTCGTTACTCAACGTTAGGACGAGATAAAGGTACCGTTGTAAACTAGGTTTAAGTTGGACTATCAATCATCTTTTAAACTTGCTGTGTCCGGGGTCGTTAACGTGGTCAAAAATAGGTCGAAAGGTAGGTGTTCTCGCAGCAGATTGAGACCATTTGCACACCAGGTGTTCGACATATTGTCAACACCTGTGACGGACAACCAACTTCATATGCAAATTGAAAGTTGGTTACTAAACGAAAATGACTGGTTTTTATTCCTAAATAAAGATGGTACTTCAGGCTTTATGTAACATTATTTGGTTCATTATTTCATTTGGTAAAAACGTCATAATAATTCGAGGAAAACGCACGCTGTCGTTTACTTTAATAGAGCAAAATGACAGATTTTTACGCCTAGCTTTGAGACTTTCCTATCTTCTTCATTTCTTGACGAAAACGCATGATTCAGGGGCAAAATAATACTACATATTCTATTTTACAAAATAATTAAGGTTCAATTATGCTCAATATAACACCCTGTGTTTTCAAGTCTTTGGCGACGTCAATAACTATGCTATTTATTTTTAGTATTGTACGCGTTTGCTTGTAATTTTATGAATTAAGTTTAAATCGCGTAAGCTAAAAATTAGCGTTCAATGTAAACGGGCATCAAGCAATTAAATGTTTACATCAAGCAAGGGTTATATAATTATTTTAAGGATAATTATTAACTTTGTTCATTTTATTTTTATCGGATACGTAAAGTGTATACGTTTCGCGATAAATTGCGTTTAGGCACTCCCGGAACCACAAAAACTTTCCTACGCTTCAACAAATACCCACTTTTATACCCAATACACAAAATTACATAAATATATCATGTATATCTTTATTATTTCCGAAAATCTTGTATCATATACAAGATTATACATGAAAAATAAGATAAGATTTCAAGTTGGTCAATTTCATGCCATACCTCATTATGGCAACACCATTCCTACCTTACTTTGACCAAGAGCCATACCATGACCATCCTTTGAGCCATGCTTGGACTCTTTGACTATAATTACATCCTATATACATGCAAGTAAACTAGCTAACACTTACACACTTTACACTTAACAAAAAAAAATCAAACACAACCTCTTTTGCACACTCTATATGCTACGGCATTTGGCAAGCACTCTTCTAAATCCATAGCAATTTTTCTACAATCCATACACTTCTATATACACCTATTCTAAGATATACTAAGGCATTTGCAAGCATTGAATCACCATTTCCAAGTATTTCTCAAAGAAAAGAAAGTTAGGGTTTCCATTAAGAAAGTAAGGGTTTATTAGTGCAAGCTTGGTTTTTGTGGCTAAACAAGGGTTTAGTACTTGTACATCATCATCATCATACCTCATAAGGTCCATTTAAACTCTTTATGTTGCTATATCTTTCATTATTATGCATATGATCATTCTATTTAGCTTATATCACCATTTAGGTTTTATTCATGAAAATGAAGTTTATACTTGAAATGATCATTTTACACACTTTTATATATGTTGTGTTATTACTTACATCATGTTAAAAAGGATGAGAAAATATTGTATCAAGTTATTTTAGTGTAAAAATGATCATGGATTAATTAGGGTTTTTAATAGTTTCATAATATGTTTCAACTTAAAGAAATACCTAAGACATGTTAATATTGATTATGGACTTTTAATCATGCTAATAGAACACTAAAATAAAGTCATATGGAAAGAAATATACTTGTACACACTTGGTTATGTGTAAAAATGATTATTGACAAAACTAGTAAAATAAGTTACTTAAGTAAAGATTATGAATATAAAGTTATTAATCAGGATTTGTTAACCTTGGTAACAAGAACAATATGAGGAACTACTATGGACAATGGACACATAAATATGTATTGATTATAATATATATGATCATATGAGACTTTTGTGGGAAAATACAAAGTATTAAAGTATAAAGAAAAAGATCAAAAATGGACTTACAACTCAGCCAACTTGCTGTCCAAAATCCGAATTTTTGACATACTCATTTATATTTTTATAAGATATACAATTTCGCACGACGATTCCGAAAAAGTAAGAAAACATGTTAAACATTAATAACGAAAAGTTACGTTAAAAACAAGTTATAACGTTAATAAACGAATCTAAGTAATTTATTATAAAAACTTTTTATAAAAATATAAACAGCAAGGGTTATATTATTTAACAAATAATACAATATTTTTAAGGATTGTCCAAAATGATAAGAATCGTAATTTTTCAATTAATAACGAACGAGTTATGAATTTCGCGAGTTTACGACAATTAATACTTTTATAAAACTATTTTTATAAAAGTTACTATTCATGACAGAAAGTTATATTTTTGTAAACCTCCTAAAAATATAGAACTTTCAAATACGAGAACGTCCTCGAAAGAATCATTAAAAACGGAGCTATAACGAATAAAATACGACATTTACGGGTTTTACGACGACGAATACGATTTTAATAAAAGTCACGTCTGATGTGAACAGTAAAAGTTACTGTTCACCAGGGGGTCAAAATATCGAAAATGTCAAATTATGATAACTCGTCTTAATACGAAAAGATGGACATAAGAAACGCAAGAATCGGGCTTAAAACGCAAAAGTTATGCTAGTTTTATTAAAACGGTAATTTTAAACGTTTTAACTTATTAAACACAATTTTACCAAAACCATTAGTTGGTGATTGAGCTAGATAGAATATTATGTGGTTATCAAAGTACTATATTACTAGGGAGTTTCATAATGAGGCCTCTTCGGATGGCGTTTCGACGAGTTGTTGGATTTACGATTTAAAGTGTCCTAACTCCTCGAACGTCATGTCATGACCTCTTAAATTATGATAGCCCGAACGATAGTACGATGTAACAACTATAAGATTATATTCAAGTACTCGGTACTTATATGACCTATGATAATTTAGGTTGCATTCGATCTTTTACGTGACGCTTTATCTGCGGTATTTGGATTATCTGAACTCAAGGTGAGTTCATAGCCCCACATTTTTACGATTTCAATGATTTATAATTATGGGGTGAAAACATGCTTTGTTTTACAAATTGGACGCAAGTATTGATTACATGTTTGCCTAAGTAGCGATAACCCAGTTAAGCCCATTATCATGAACTGTCAATTGCATAGATGTAGTTGGGAATTACATTATGTGAGCGCGAGTGTTATTTAATAGATCTATTCGGGAAACGACCTCCCCGTTCGGGTGACTTGCTATCACCGGGAACGAACGATATAACATGTCGAATTTTAGATGTTTCGGGTTAGAACATCATCACGGGCTGAGTAGCAATATTATGCGAACAAGACTGTCGAGCTTCAGTGTCATGAGCTTAGTGTAAATGTAATCTAGTTTTGTGAGATTTGCATGTGTTGCATTATCACTAAAAAGTCTTGCGGTCCTACACATTATGATTTTTAACAAACCTAATGAATACACCAACAATTTTGTTGATCGTTTTTAAGCAATGTTTTTCAGAGATCAATAGGAAAAGGATGCCAAAGATGCATTGGGTTATGTTTTGGATTGCACGCTTAAAGATTTAGGTGCATCATATTTGGGGAAATGTATTGTCAACTTTTGTAATATCCGACAATGAACAAGTAAAGCAATATGCTTTTGTATTAAATCTTTCAATTAAATCCAATGTATCATTTTAAACGACTTTTTGTGTCGTTCATATATATCTTGTGCTGTTGATCTTGAAGTAACACGCCCCGGACCCTTATTCCGCTGCGACCCAATTTGGGGGTGTTACACTCAACTTCTAGGGTCGAATTATACACTCAAAGCTTCCCGTGTGAGCTGCGTTTTTGTAGGCTTAGTGTACATGTTTTCTTTTTACTCCCACTAGTATGCTCAAGATATAATTTTTGTTTTTATGATTTCTCTACCCACGCATAACCCTGGACCAAGCCCATAGTAGTTACTTAGAATTTATAAGGTGTTTTAATGTTTTATTCGAGTAGAACAGGAAACACAAAAATATATGTTTTTGTTTTTAACAGGTTTTCAAGCACACTACTAATGACATATAGATTGCATATTAAAGATAAGTGATAGGGAGTGATAGCTCACAAAACGCAGAGATGAACGCGAAAGAACTTGGCCCAAAGAAAGTGATGAACGCACGAATCTTTTTACCCCTTACGTATACACGAACCAAACACCCAAACCAATAATAAACTCGACTATTGCACCCCTTATGAACCAACACGATTGCTGCTCGCTTGTCTTGGTGTGGTCGACTCGTAAGAAAGACGAACCCAAAGAAAACTAATTAGGGTTTCTTGGAGTTTTAGGGTTTTTTTGGGTTTATGGAGAAAATGGAGGTGTAAGGGTTTTGTGTTTTGTATATGAATCGAAGGATAGAAGGTCAAAGAAAAACCAAGGTAAGGAGAGTATGATGATAACTGGGGTTGTGTTGTTCTCTGTGTTTGCAAAGAAGCAGGTAGAGGTTCTTTATGCACAAATGAGAGGGCATGCATAGTGTTCATCCCTTGAGTCACGTTCTTTTGCTAATCCAAAGGGTAAGGATTTTTGAGGGTTAACATGGTCAAGGTACATAGTGTTTTAAAGGTGAATACTATTTGGAACGTGGAAGCATGATCAAGAAAAGGGGCAGCCAAATTATCACGAGTGTGTTTAGGTTTTATAAAAAGAGGATTATGGGCTTTGTACATTGGGTAATAGGGTTATGGTAAGAATAGATTTTGTATCTCTTTACCCAATTTAAATGTATTTACTGGTTTGTGAGTTGAAATGTATACACAACAATTATATGTCTAGTTTGTAGGGATTTTATTTTTTTTCTTGAATTGCCTAATAGTAATTTTCTTATTTGTGTACCGTTTTGAAACCAAGTGTAGAAATTTAAAACTTGCTTGTTTACTCTTTGAAATTAAATGCTAGATGGCGGTGAAGGATACGGATGACATACATTCGATTTTGATTAGTTAAGTCGTAGAAAAAGATGATAACTAAGGTCTTTAGCTTAAGCGTAGGCTTATTCACGATATTAAAGCCTTTGGTTTAAGTTTTACTTATTAGGGTTTAGCTAGGTGATTTAAAAAAGAGTCAAAATGTAAAAAAGTTATAAATAGAAAGAAAATAGAATATTGACCTGAAAACACAAAAGGTGTAACCTTACACCCCTCCCCCACCCCCCGATCTCCCCCCCCCGACCCCCACCCCCCCCCCCCTCCCCGCCCCCCTCCCACCCACCTCCTCTCGAATACCAATTATGGAAACTAGAAGGGGGGGAGGGGGGGTTGAATAGTTTACACGTTTGTTTTTACGGTTTAAAAGTTTACTTTCAAAAAAGTATAGATCCGAGTTATATAATGTTAATCAATCACAATATAAAACAAGTAATAACTATCTAAACGAAAACTAAATAACAACAGTAATAATGTAAAAAGATAAGGAAAGAAACAACCAAACCAAGACACAAAGATTTTATAGTGGTTCGGCTACGAAGCACCTCTTCGTCCTAATCCACTCCCCGAGTATCCAACTCGAGATTTCACTATGTCAACAAGCTCCCTTTAGGTGAGGAAACCGTTTACACGCCGCTTATGTTATTTTCTAACACTAAGCTAAATGTCGAGTCCTAATCTTAGCTAGAACCAATCTACAACTTCACAAGATATACACACTCACAAGATATACACTATCAGATCTACATAATATCCAAATCACACAAATATACAAGATAAATACAATAGAGGTTTGGTACTTAGAAGAAAAGAGGAGAGATCACTAATTAACACTTCGTTTCTTGACGAATACGAGTGTTCTTCTCTTGCACTTAAATGAGAGGGAAGAGATGAGAAGAAGAGATTAGATCACTTGAAACAAGATCTAAGTATGTTAGTGATCAAGAGTTTTAGTGAGAGAAAGAAGTTTTAGAGAGAGAAAGAATAGACTGAAAAATTTCGTGCAAAGAGGAATTATTTTCAGCAAGGGGTGGACCAGTATTTATAGGCAGGAAAAACCAACGGTAACTGGTGGCTGTCCCGGCGGTCCCATATATATAAGGGGGCCTCCAGGCCTATAAGGGGGCCGCCACCTAGACTCCGCTCTCTTTTTTGTCTTTTTGTGGAGAATATTGTATCTGGTGTAGAAGCTTCCGTTTTGGGGGGAAATTTTGAATTTTAAATTTTAAGTTTTTAATAAAACTTTTCTTTTAATTAGAAAATATTTTGTATAATTAATTTTGTGAAAATCTTTTGTAAAAATGTAATGGATGAGAGAAAAATATTTTTTTAATCACTAATCAAGCTTAATGATTTGTTTGTTCATACCTTAAGTGATCACTAATCTTAGAAATGGAATTTTACGATTAATAATTTGTAAACGTTTAATTTTTTCGTAAACGTTTTTACATTTTGTTATTATCAAAACGTTGAGAGGTCAAAAAATATAAATAACGTTTTTTGACATTATTTGTATTAACAAAACCATTGGCAATATCCAATTAACTAGTTAATCCCAAAGCGTATCTTAGACACAGACTTATAAGGACAATATTTGTGATCCTATGATTCTAGATGTATAAATTACTATATGGAGAGCTATCCCAGATTCTAGATCTACTTGATCTGTATTACTAAATCCAGCTGAATGATAGGTCGCATACAAAAGCGCGTAAACAAGTATAAATTGATAAACATAAACAAGTAGTCAATGATAAATCAAGAAATCAAGATAAACAAATACCAAACATTCAGATCTTCATAATAATGGCTAATACCCAAATGTATTAGCCTTCAAACGTCATAATAAATATAAGAGCAATTATTTAGCCAAGGAAAACTAACCGAGTTAACAAATGATACCAAAAACTGAATGATTACTAAAGTATATAGAATTACACGATGTCTCCTATAGAATTGATAACGTTGCTCGACCTCTTCTGCTCTTTTTCTCCTCTAAAAATTAACTTTTATGGTTTAGGTATCGAGAATATAATTTAGCGCACTTAAAACTTATTTTTGAGTTTTTTATTTATAGGGTCTAGAAGTCGGTTCGATGCGGCGTACTGAGTCTCTCTGGATACGGCGTATTGGGCTTTATTCTTCTGTGGTCTTTGGTGAGTGCAGGCACGGATAAGCCGTATCTTCCTTGATGGATATGGCGTATTGGTCTTCAGAATACTAATCTTCAAAATATTTTCATTTATCTCTAGAATGCGCGCCTTTTGCTAACTTTCACCAAGTACTCCATAATTACTGCAATTCTCAAATATAAACGATTAAGTAACAATTCTTTGCAATAACTATACAAAATGGGTAAATAACATGGGATAAATGATTATATAAAATAGACGTTATTTGATGTCATCAAATATCCTCCCACTTGAATCCTACTTGTGCTCAAGTGGCCTTTAGAAGTTTATAAAAATATATTCCTAAGGATATTTTCTGTTAAAGTAATTATTTGATCTATTACAAGTACACTACCAAAAACCTCATGATATAGGAAGATGAAAACACTTAAATCACTCAACTAATCTATGTGGTAACATGTAACTAATTCGCTTAATTGTTCGGTCCTGACGAGAATTCTATCATAAGCTTGGCAAGGATACACATCTCCACCACTAAAGCTAAAGAGTAACAAGTTTATAAAGGTAAATAAGGGTTTTTGTATGGAAATGCTAACGGTTGATCATTCTACAATCTTTTACTAGAAGTACCACTCTAACAAGGCAGCTGAAGCAAACATACATGGTCGTAACGATGAAATAGACATGTGTGTTTGGTCACATCCTCATTCGAATTTAATCAACGGTTAGGATAAATAATGATATAGGGTAGGAACCTTCTAACTTTCACCAAAAGTCGTAAACCAACAAGGCAGTTGAGACATGCATACATGGCCGTAACGATGGAATAGACATGCATGCTCGAACAAGTCCTCATTCGCGTAAAACCAGCGGCTAATCATTAGGTGAGATGGAAGTAAATTTTTGTTAAATAAAAATCAAGAAACAAATAGATTAAGCCTAAAGTACAAGTTACTAGACACTTTTTACCGACCGTTACTATCATAAAGACACAACTATTTACAACGTCTTGATCATCGATCAAAAACAACAACCTAAGTTGGTGTTTCCGTAACGGTCAACTTCCTAATCATCCCAAAACTTTACATACTCTACAAGGCAAGTGTCGATATCTTTCACTTTATACAATACTCTTCATCGTTGATTTTTTAGACGTATCAACGAATAATCAATCCTTCGTGTAATTCCTTCGGTAATTCCTTTGCGAAACGATTATCTTCCAACTTTCTTTCTCACTCTTTCTGTATTTTTCTCCTTTTTTCAATTTTTTTGCTAACTATACTTCAAATCTCGGTGTAGTTTCACCATCTTCACGATCATAATAATTCTGGATAATTCCTTTGGTAGTTCTTCGTTCTTCGGTTTCACCATTAATTGTGACAGTAGTAAAATCACATGAGTTTTGACTACTAATATACATTCTCATTTGCAATGTGCAAATTTCCAACCGCACCAAAGATAGAAAATAACACAAGACTCGGGAAATACATACTTTACACTTTAAGCAACTAGTAACTGTAAATTAAACTTAATCTAACAAGGTAGATTAAGGTGTAAGGGTGTAACGAAACATATAGTTGGTGTAAGTTCCTAAGGTATTGGCTCTACGGGTTTTTTTAATGGTTCTTCACTCTAAAGATAAGAGTGGAAAAGGGTTTAAACGGAAGGTTAACTAATCGGTGTAGTTAGTTAATAAGCAACATATAAAGGCGATTTGGGTGTAATCCTAAAATTTACCAATTTAAACAAGTTACTCCATCTAAATACATAGTACACATCACTGTGGTCTCGAGTGATATACCAAGCCAAGTTCTAAAGTCTACAACATCACCAACACACTCATATTTTATGGAATTTTGGTAAACATTTAGAAACGGATAGGCTAAATCCTCACAATATCTAACAAGGGTTATTGTGTGTGGGTTATGTAACAAGTACTTTCACAAAAGTATGCTTGAAAAAAAATTGAGCATAATTTAAGCATTTTAATGTGAAAAATAGGACAAGTAAACATTCTAATTCCACCCCCCACTTGAATTATACAACGTCCTCGTTGTACATATAAAACATTAAATACGAGAATTTAAAAAGAATTAGAATGAGAAACTACCCTGATAATTGCTCGGTAGATTCTCTAAGTTGCGTTTATGAGCAAGATTGTGTGCTGAAAAAGCGTCTGAATCCTAGCACGAACATCACACACATAGAATTCCAAAAAATATGCATTCTACTAACTTCGTTGATATTTCTTTCACGAGGTCCTGTTTAGAATATAAGAGAAACATGTGCATTCCTATTTTGGTACCTACAGTTAATTTAAACTAAACTAAACAAATACGGGTCAGTTTTGGTGGATGCGGCATATCAGGTTAGTGAATACGCCGTATTCCAGATCTAACAATAATGTTTTTAAAGTGCAATAAGAATAAAGACTGATAACGTCCAGACAATTAATACGCCGTATGGTATGGTGCAGATACGCCGTATTGATGTCTGGGAAGACAGGCTCGATAAAATTAAATAACAATCCGGTTGTCTCTCGGGAAGCACTTTCGTTTACAGTGAAATATTTAAGTTAGGCTTTTCTTCAGTTTATCTTCATTCAATCTCATGCACACTAATGTGCCCGCGTGTGAGCCATTCTTCCGTCTTCACAATTCGAATGTAATTGGGTCCTAGATTCAAAACTCCTTTGTAGAACCCTTTAAGCTTTTGGTATGCATGTGAGATTTCATTCTTCTCATCTTTCTTACTTACCTTCAGTAATGATGGGATCTTGTTGCATTGCTCATTAGTTTGGCATTTAAACCTTAGATGTGATCATACCATTTGGTAAGTTACTTCATCATCACCTTTGTAAAGGGTAATCATCCATTCAAACCGTCTTGTTTTAATTCCAACTTCTCTTAAGAACGGTTCGCCAAAAATAACATCGCCCATTTCTTCATCACGATAATCCTCCATATTTTCTAAAATTGCAAAATCCGTCACAATAGAAAAGGTTCCAACAAAAATAGGCACATTCATTAAGGCTCCAACAACATTATCCCCTTTGTACACCATATTATCTTTCATTATAGAGTTATAAAATTTGTGGACATCACATTGACATTCAACAGCGGGAAAAAGTTAACATATGTAAATTCAAATCCTATCATGCATGAAAACTTTAAGTTGTGAGCACAGTCTATGCGGATTTTCTTATCATTGTCACAATAACTAGGGTAATCATCAATTCCAATATTAAGTTTATCATTCCTAGTTCTAAATTCCTTAATTATCTCACCTTCCTTAATGGTGGGCATCAAATCATCTCCTTGATTTCTCCTAAGCTTAAATGGTTCATTTAAATCATTTAATTCAATGTAATCTTCCAAGAAAGGGTCTAATGATCTATTTAACACCAGAGTCTCTCCCATAAGCCTTGCTTCTAAATCGAGTTCCATTCTTTCTCTCAAACTTAGCATGTATACCCTCTTAATTAAACTACTAGCAGCTTTAACACTTAAGAAAACAATCCTTTCTTCTCTGGCCCTTAAAGTAATCTTCTTTTAGTAAACATCAATCTTAGCATGGGCGGTAGACAAAAATGGTCTTTCGAGGATCAAGGGCACTTTGATATCCTCGGGCATATCAAGAATTATAAAGTCTACTGAGAAAACAAATTTACCAATACCTACTAATACGTTTTTAGCAATTCCTTTTGGATATTTCACTGTCCTATCCGCTAATTCCACTGTCAACCTAGTATGAGCTAATTCACCTAATCCTAAGTTAAGGTAGGTCAAGAGAGGCATAACACTAACGCTAGCTCCTAAGTTAACACATTGTCAAAGCAAGTATTATTAATAAATCAAGGTAAAGTGAAACTCCCTAGGTCTTTCTCCTTTCGGGGTATGGTGTTATTGGTATGTAAAGCTCCATAAGCTTCCGTGAATTTTGGTCTATAGTTCCGCTCTTCTTCTTTATATTAATGATTATCCAAACGACTCGGAAAAGGAACCGTCATTTGTCTTGACTTGTACAACAGTGTACTATTCTGTCTAGTGGATACGGCGTATTGGGATGATTCAATACGGCGTATAGAGTGTGAATCAGCTTCAATAGTGGTTGAAATCGACTTGACTTGGTCTCTTTGGTTCAATTCAGTTAAGCTTGGTAGGATTCCAAATCCTCTTTCCTGTAGCACCTTGCTCATTTCCCGATTTGAATTTCTAAAGTTTTGATTGATGCTCCTTGGTTCCTTATGGCAGCATCTATTGAAGCTCGGATTTTTTAATCAAGTTAGAGTTTTCCTCGTGTCTTTTTGCTGATTATCCCATAAATTTTCTCAAGGTATCTTCCATTGATTGCCTTCGTTCTTGGTACTAAGGATTTGTGTTGTTCCTTTGGTAAAATCCTGGAGTTGTTGCTCTATATCCCCCACCTTGAAAAGGTCTGATACGTAAAATATTAAATAGATAATACGATGGAAAATTACCAGATTACCTTTTTGGACAAAGGTAAAAAGGAAAATCTTTACAAATATATATAATATAATACGTATATAAGCCGGGAAGTATGATTCTCGGGTCGTTATCCCCCAACGACTTGTGAAATTGAAACCACGTTTGGTGCTTGGACAATGATTTGAAATGAAGACAAAGTTTGATTTGATAAACTACTCCTAACAATTAAAATTAACAACTTCTAACAATTAAGCATGAAGACAAATAACGAGAAATCAAAATTTAACTAAAAACGCAAAACGGGACGACTAAACGGAGGTTAAAAACCCTAAATGTCTAAAAATAAACCTAACTTAAATTTTTCTTTTTAAATAGACTCTATTTGACTAAAAAGTAAGTTTAAAGAAAATTAGAACAAAAACGGAGTTGAAATGAGCGTTAAAACACGAAAAATAAGAACGGGAGCAAATCCCGTTCTTTAAAAAAACGAAATTTTGCAATTTAGACCCTACGAAAGCAAAACTAATTTTCCTATGAACTTTATGATAAAAGAAAATTTTCTAAAAAAGATTTATATTTTTTTGATTATTTTTCCATTTTTAATGATTTTTTAATGAACTAAAAATAAGCAACTAAATAAGCTAGAAAACTAAATAAGTACTTATGCAAGACTAAAAGCCAAACAGGCCCTAATAGCTACTTTTAGCTTAAAAATATGCTAGCAAATAAGTACTCTATAAAATAAAACTTGGTTTTTCTAAAAACTTGGCTTTTATTCTACTAGAAAATGCTTTTCAAAAGAATTTTAAACACCTAGAGCTTATTAAAAGGGCTTGTGAAATAGGCTGTTTACAGAAAGTGGGCTTTTTAAAACTAAAAAGCTATTTTTCACTTAATTGGTTGCACACAACTCATTTTAAGCTCATTTTCAAAACAAAAAGCTATTCTAGAAAGCTTAGGATATGTAAAAGCTACTATTGATAAGCAAATTTAACCAATAACACTAAAAGCTAACTGAATTTACAAATCTAAATGACAAACTCAGAAAATAACTCTTAGAGCTTAAAAACTAAATAAGCTAAAAAGCACAATAAGCTATTTCAAAAGCTAAGCTTTTAAAAACCAGATAAACAACTTATAAGCTATAATTCTAATCCATAAAATCTAATCCTATAAGTTATAAATTCAAAATTTAGAAGCTAATTACTAGTTGCTACTGTTTTTTTAGAGATTTTTATGAACTTTAAAAGCAAATGTACCCTAGAAAATAAACTAGAAATATAAAAACAAGTTTTAATCTATCATTACCTATATGTAAACTATAAGCTAACTAAATTTTATCAACTAAAACCTATTTAAACTAGCTTAAATATGATCAAAAAGGGACTGCGGCTGGACACTGCAGTCTACCTATCTGATGCACTTGGCAAGGGTTGCTAGAACCAAATGCAGGTGACCAAATGAGTCTCACTTGCATTAGACACTCAAAATGAGTGTGTATAATCACTTAATAAGCAAAAACTAAGCTTATGAAAGCTTGGATCCAAAATTCACTAGCTAGCTTAAGTCAAATACCTCCCCTGGTGCAAGAACAACAACATAAGCCTTAACTACTTAAATTTTTTAAATCTAACTTCTGAAATCTCTTTTACTACTGATTTTAAATGAATTAAAAACTGGTTTAAGCAATGAACTTGGCTCAATTTAACTTTTTGAGGTCAAATTGCATTAATCCAAAAACCCCTTTAACTAATGCATAATCCATTTAAACTTTAGATTTTAAAATCTAGCTAGCAAAACCTAAGTACCAGATATCAAATAGCTTATAACAAGTTTGATAAACATAAATCAAAGATCAATTAAGCTAGAATCAAAGATCTACAAGCTAAGCTAATTATTTTTGGTTTTTTAGTTGATTTTATGACAGATTATGAAACACTAAGATCTATAATTATATAGCTAAAAACAGATTAAAAGACATAACTAATAAGCACAATAAGACAATATAAAGCACAAATAAGCAACTAGAAAGCAGATTAAGCAATTGATAAGCAAATAAGCAAAACTACACTAAGTATTTAAAAACAGAATTTGAAATGAAGACTTACAATAAGCTTTAGCTAAACAAAAGCTTAAAAGGCTCAAAGAGCTTGTCTACTAGCTCTGGCTTATTTAAAATAAGCCAGTAAAAGTCCATGGAAGCTCATCCTTTGCTAGCTTCCCTTCCATAAGCTCAAAATTCAATAAGCAAAGGTACTTATCTTATTTTACTGATTTGAATAGATTAAATGAACAATTGAGCTCAATCACAAGCTTAGAGACTTGTGAGAGCTTAAGATGAGCTTATGACAAGCTTATGAAACAGTACCAAAAGCATTTGAGATATTTAAAAAAAACTTATAAGTGAAAACAATTTATGAAAACTATCCTGAGGATTTTATTAATACTTAAAAAGAGATTACAAAACTAGATAAAAGGAAATTACAAGAGCTTTTGAAAAGAAAACATTACATTTAAACTAAAAATACAAAAGAGCTTTTTAACTAAAAGTTGCAAAAAAAGAAGATATGATGAGTGAGTGAGGAGCTCGTATTTATAGCGACCAAGGAAACTTCTAGGTCTAAATTTAGTTACACCTCCTCTCAATCTTGTCCGTACATTCCTTCAATCATTGAAGAATCATTCTGGGTCGTTAGTTCACTTGATAGCTCACACGGATTGCCAGGGTGGAAATCCATAATTATGACATGTTGTGCTTCTTCTGAGTATACTTCAAGTATAAAAAATCCATCCTTGTGTGTTACTTAGCATCCAACATGGCATTCCCCTTGTGGGTATCAACCGATGAGAGCATTTGGTGATGTAAACTTCTGTCAGCATGTACTTTGTCCTTTGAATTACCCTTTCTAGTCCCTAATTTAAACTTGCCCTTTGATTTGACCCGTGGTTAAATCTTAGAGACGATGAATAGTAGAAACTATTTTACTCGCCTTTTTTCTTACTTGTTTATACGTTTGACTGAGTGGGATATGGTCTTTTGACTTGGGCTTATACAATGACTTGGGCCATAGTGTTGGGCTTAGTTACATAGGTTAAGGGTTTTGAATTTATAAAGAACTAAGGCCCGTGTAAGGTTGAGGGACTAGATTTGCAATTTATGAATTATGAGGAACTGATTTGGAAATTTAATGGGTTTTGTCTTGTTGTGACTTTGACCAAGGGTTGACTGAGGGTTGACCACTGCTGAATTTTTGACCTTTTTATAGAAAACTTTCGGCTCTTTGTGTGCTCTTCCGTTCCCGTGTTCGTGTTTGTCCAATTTTAACTGTTTTCTTGTGATTTTTGCAATATCCGCACCTATACAATCACAGAGACAAAACAAGCAATATTCAAGCATTTAAAGCACAATTTTATCTTTTTAGGGTTTATTTTGATCTTAAATGGATATGTGTTTTCACACATATCAAAATTCCCCAAACTAAGCGATTGTGTGTCCTCACGCAATGTTATATGCCTTATAACCAAATACCTCAAAACTTCCCCAAACTAAACCTTTGAAAAGTAGCAAAGATTTTTGTGGAGAGAGTTAAGAGATCACAAGTTATAAAACACCCCTTTTTCCATTTTTCTAAAACTTTTTTAGTTTTTTTTATGAAAACTAAACTGAGATTATTTTGACTTTCGTTATTTTCATAACTGTTAGGGATCATAGAATAAGATGCATTTCGATTCCGAGAATGCCCCAAAAAGGATAAATTCATCATTCCTGACTTTCCACTTATCCAAACCAAGCTTAAAACAAAATCACAGCTAAATATCAGTAAGGATGCTAACACTACTCATATTTGCAACTTGTGAACTTTTTACTCCCGACATTTATTATATCTTAAGTGAGTGTGCTATCTTGAATTTCAACCATGGATCAACTTTTAGCAACATACTATGCTTTACGTTCCATCTTAGAATAATGAGTTTAAAGGCGAGATCATCCCATGTAGCGACTTTCGTCTCAGCACATCCCAACCTTACGGCTAAGTGACCAGGCTTTTGACACCCCACAGAGACTAGTATCGGGACTCACGGACCTTAGGTTTCAAAAACCCTTAGGTTTCCCGAATATTCATAGCTTATAAAATAGAATAGCCAAAGTGCAAAAGCATATTTGAATTTAACAAAAAGAAGTCAATTCTCTTATGAGTCGTATTTCTATGTTTGTGACTGTTGATTCATGAAGTATGCCCAATAAAATCTTAGCTTCTGTGGCTATATGTGAAAATGGGTGTTACAGAAATACAAAGACAAAGTTATTCAACTATGGTTTTTCTTCTTTCATCTTCTCTTACATATGACCACTACAATCCTCAATTCTACTTTATAACCAATGGTGTGATAGTGTTATCTAAACTATAACAAGAATACTAAAGATTCTTGAGGCTAAAACATATCCTAACCCTAGGCCTCTATTAGAGGAATATACCGCCTTGAAACACACACACACTTTTCCTGGTGTTTACATCTTGACACACAGAAAACTATACGACCTATATCTCTTTATAAACTAGAGATATTAGGTTTACAAAGGATAAGTATTAGGAAATAACTAAATCTTTCTAACTTTTATAATTATCTTCTAGGAAATCTTCTGTAATCTTCCATCTTTTGAAGAATTCCTCTTTTGTCTTTTAAGTCCTTCATCTTTCATATCTTTTGTCTTATCAACTCAAATATAATTCTTAACAATCTTCCCCTCATTGATAATGAAAAAACCAAAATAAGCACGAGCTTCTTCCCCTGAAGCTAATATATATGAAGAATAGAACTATACCACCAAGGATCGATAAGTTGCAAATCATCTTTGTAACGCCTTCTTCCCCTTTTTGTCATAATCTAATAGGGGACTAAAGTATGCAACTTTGATTTCGACAACCACAAACCACTATCACACTTCTAATTCAGCCTTCCAACAACTCAAATTACCCTCCATGACGCGCCTTAAGATAAATGAACTTGAGGAGTAGAAATTTAAACTAGCAGTAGTAATAATGACTAGCTGTAGTAAAAACCTTCACCTCGATGATGCATGTAAATGGTTAAACATTTTAATAAGCTTCCCTTGAAATCCATATGTTAACCATTTCTTGAATCTTTAGTTCTGTAAGCTCTATGTAATGATCACTGATGAAGAAAAACTAAGTATAACAAACTTGATGCTGAAATAGAATAACCCAAACTTGTGTCTTATATCTTGTACTATCCACGTGACGTCAAACTCATAAATAAATTTGTAAAATATAAGTAGATCGCAACCTCTTGACAAAAATTCTCATCTTCTATGAGACACATAACCAAAGTGATAGCAAATGTGAGCATTAAGCACCATAAGATAAATCACACACCTTTGCTAGATTTGTCAAGTCTTCGTCACATCGTTTCTAAGCACGAACAAGTTATCTTCAAAGTGTAACACCCACTTTAAGATATGATAAGAACACGCATCTGAAAAACTCCACTTCAACTTCAAATATGTGATAAATAATCTTCTTCGTAACCAATTAATCCAATAAATACGAGCCTTTAAAACGTTTAAGAACATATAAACTAAATCCAAAAACCAAACAGTAAATACCAAAAACAAACTTGTGTTTCTGTTTTCTTCGAAATCCATCGTGTGTGTGTCATCCGATATCTATCAAAGCTAGCAGTATAAACCAAATAGCCCGAGAAGCATAAACTGCTTAAAAATACTCTAGCAGTACAAACTATTCAAGCAGTAGTACTAATGATAAACTTATAGTATTAACTTATCTTCCTAGCAGTAGTAATTTGTAATGAGCATCATAAAGTCCTTTAATCCCAATAGCAGTAGTAACCAAAAACTTTACCCTGGCAGCGGTAATGCATAACTAACAGTACTAACCAAAGACAACAGCATTAATGAACATAAGCTTTAAACCTGGCAGTAGAAACGTACAGCTGACAGCATTAAGTCATCTTTGGCAACACTAACTTTTCCATGGCAGCATTAATACAAATAAGTTAGCAGCATTAACCTTGTATTCGAACCAAAGCAGTATTAACATTGTATACTCGACAACATTAATCAAACTAGCAATACTAATGAGATGACGAGCAGTAGAAAGTAACAAGTGAGCAGTATAAACTTTTCAAAGCTTCTGACCTTATACTAAATCATCTCTTGGCCCATTTAAACACACTTAAAAATGTATCATAGCAGATCCATACCAAACAACAAGTTTCAATTAAAATAACCTGCTAATGATGTCCATAACCTTCCAACCAAGATGTCTTTACCATCTGTGAACAACGGCAGTATTCATGACCATAAAATCCAAACACCCTAATCATGAACACCAAGCTATTGATATTATCATCACCACCACGAATAAAATCACATCCTGCTACTTTCTTGTTCTTCAATTGATACCTGCTGTGATAACCTCCTAAGCCCGGACACCATCTCAAAAACCATTCCACGAATGAATACAAGCTACATGTGCCACGATCTTCAGCCATTATAATCACTGTTAAGGATACTTTTTAAAGTATCCAAACGACACCTTTTAGCGACACTTTTTCTATCACTAAACTGTCACTAATTCATCATTCTCACCAACTGCTAATGATTCTTTTCATAGAATAAGTTCCAAAGAACGCTTGAATTATGTAACCAATCAGCAATCATCTTGTTGTCACGAACCAATCAAAGACAATTTTAAACAAACTTCCTGTTATATCGAATTAGGGTTGCTGAAAAAACCCTAATATCACCAGATTCAACATGATAACCAAGACAAAAAAATTCGTACCACTTTTCCTTCATAGATGCGACACCAAAACACCTTGTAGATCCTAGATCACGAGCGACCAGGCTCTGATACCAATTGTGAAGTCTGATAGAACTCCTTAGATCGTTTAAGCTCAAGTTTGATTAGAACTTATCTAGTATTAAATAACAAAGATAACATATATGCAGCGGAATTAAACAATAAAGAACAACAATGTTATCATCACAAGGTTTTATTATCAAACATTTCCACCAAGACTCAATATTATTTGATTAGAATAATACGGTTACCTATCTCTAACAGTAGCAGGGATCAAGAAAAACCTTGATTACCTTGAGGCTACACCACACAATAACTAGCCGTCTACATCTCCCTTGGGATACACACACACACGTTTTTCTTTTTTTGTGTACACATAAACTACATGCTTGGAACCTCCTTTTATAACATAAGGAGTCCAAGACTTACAAAGGAAGATAAACATTAGACAACTAAATCTTTTAAACATTAAGAAATATCTTTTGTTATCTTTATCTTTGATATCTTTGACCAAATCTTCCATAATTCTCCACCAGCTTTTAGAATTCCAATCTTGACGATTTAGTCCTTATGTTTCATTCTTTTGTTCTTTTGTCTCATCAAATCTATAATTCCCAACAACCGGTCATCTCTATTTCATTTTCGGACAAATTTTATTGGCTAGCCAAACCGGTGGCGACTTCGATTTCTAGTTGAACCCGTTGGTCCGGTTCAGTTTTCAAAACCATATGTATCATCAACTTGTTATCATATAAATTGTTTTAAGCTTTGTATGTTTTATTAGCTTGTACAATGTGTATAATAACATGTATTTTTCATATTAGAGGTGTTTTAAAAGTAACATTAATTAGTGTATTTAATTAGTTTATACTTGTAACATATGCGAGGAGGAATAATATTGTATATTTTGCTTTAATATATGTATTTTCAATTTTAGAGGTGTTTTAAAAATAACATTAATTAGTGTATTTAATTAGTTTATACTTGTACCATATGTATGGAGGAATAAATGTTGTACATTTTGCTTTAATATTTGTATTTGTTAGATAGTTGATTTTGTGATGAAAGGTTGCATTTATGGATTGTATATTATGCTTTATAACTTTGATTACTTAATTTTTTTGAGTATTAAATGAAGAGAGCGTGTCTATATTGATTTATATGTAGTATAGATAAGTGTTTTAGACAAACACTATACATACCCTCCCTTACTAGAAGGGAAGGTAACTAAGTGATAAGTGAAAAACATATAGTACTTGTAACTCTCTCAATTTCTCTCTTAATTTTCACTTCTTCTTTTAATCCTTACTTCCCTCTATAATCTCTGTAAGCTTTAACCTTTCATGAATGTGTGATACAATTACATAAGTGTGGCCCAACAAGTGGTATCATTCGCCATTAGAGATTTAAGAGTGACCTTGATTGTGAAATCGTTGGGGTACGTATGTTACGGTTCATATTTTGATCGAATTTTAGTTTGGAATGACGTGATTCATCTATGAGTGTGTTTGTGTTCGGATTCAAGTAAGTTTGAGGAATTTCGATTGGTTTGGTTCTTGTTGTGTAGATTCGGTTTGAGGTTTGAACATTTATACAAATTCAATTGGATCAAAATTGGTTTAGGAGTAATCTCGATTGTGATTTACTAAATTATTGTGGATTGAAATACATTTTAAAAAAGTTTATAACATGTTTGTGTCAATTTCAGTTTGCATTTTCGAGTATAAAAACTTAAGTGTTGATTCAAAATAGCGGGAAAAACGTTTTTAGTAAATTTCGGTTATAAGTTGAGAAAATTTCAATCTAAATTCGATCCCATAACAGTTTTTGTATGAGTATTTGTGAATTTCGATTGGAAATAAGTGTTGTTTGAGGTTGAAATTCGCCTACGTAAATGTTTTATCCAAGTTTAGTTATAACCGATATTGGGTGAAATTTGATACAATAACTGATTTGATCGAATTTGAGAAATTTCGATTAATAAACTACTTTTATCGAATTTGACAATTTCGATTGGATCTGAATTTTGGTTGGAATAGAATTTCGATTGGGATTTGAATTTCGAACAAGTGGCAATTTCGTTCGGATTTGAATTTCGGTTGCATTTTAATTCTGATTGATTTGAATTTCGATTGATTTAAATTTCGGTTGGTTTGAATTATGGTTACTCAAATTTGATTAGGATTAAGTGTATTGGTTATTGGGCTTTCTAATTAAATTTCGATTATTCGTTTGTTTACCAATTGATAATCAACGTTGAAAGTATCTATGAACCGATGTATTCTTCAAACGCTACTATTTCACTTATTTCACAATAGAACTCTTTTTCATCTAAAAAGATCCATATTATTGTTTCACACACAATATTGTTTAGACATGACGAATACTCGTTAGCAATCACTTACGGACGATGGTTCAAAGAATCATCCTCCCATGTTAGAGAAAGGAAGTTATGTACCATGGTCGAGTCGTTTTTGTGGTACATTGATGGTAAGAAGGAAACAAGAAAGTTGATTAAGGATTCAATTGTGAATGGTCCTTATGTGATGAAGGAGATACATGATTCTACAAGTACACCAGAGAATTTTGTAAAGAGGTTACAAACTGTAGATAATCTTACGGGTGATGAAAGAACAATATGAAGCAGACATTGATGCAATGAATCTGATCCTTCTTGGAATACCAAATGATATATATAATTATGTGGATGCATGCAATGATGCACGAGCTATGTGGAATCGGGTGAGAAGGCTTATGCGGGGAACTGATTTGAGTAAACAAGAAAGGCATTCAAGACTTATGAATGAGTTTGATAAGTTTACTTCTAAAGCGGGAGAATCACTTGAATCTGTTTATAAATGTTTCTTAAAGCTTATGAATGATAGGAACACAACATAATCTTACCCTTACCTATAGCAGTAAATACCAAGTTTCTTAATTCACTACAGCCACGGTGGAGCAAATACATCAAAAATGTTTGTTTATCAAGGCATCTTTATTTGGATGATTACGATCTTTTGTTTGATCATCTTCAGCAATATAAAGTAAATATGAATGCTTCAAGAGCAAAATGAGCTGCAAAAATACATGATCCTCTTGCTCTAGTTGCAAACACATATGCAAGCTCCTCATCTTCTCGATCTCCACCAACTTACTATGTCACACATCCTCTAATGTGTCGTTGTGTGTAGGTATATTTTATATACCAAGTTTTACTATTTATATTTTTCTGACTTTACCTAAAACAACACTTTAACGGGTAGTGTACCCAATCAATTGTAGTTTTGTTGGTAAGTAGGGTGTCGATCACTAAGAGCGATATTGTAAATCCTAAGATTATCAGTATTTTACTAAGCTAAACTAAATATAATTTATCCTATTCTAAACCTAAGCTAACGGTAATAAGGGGGGTTTTCAGCTTGAGAGAGTGGCACGAGATTTAGTTTAATTAAACAGAAGAGATAGAGGGTAACACACACAAGCAAACAATTAGAAGATAAAGGAGCGATGAAGCCTAATGTAGGGAAAACCTACTAACCATATTTAATCTAATTAAAGTCTCTGTTTAGTTTATTAGTGTAATGATTGTCTTATCTCGTTGTTGATATATCTTTCCTAGATTTAGGCGGTACTTCTTCCGAAAACCTAGATATGGCAGTCCTGTCATAACTAACCCTATCCGCATAAAGTGCTCATGGTTGGTTATAATCTATCTTAGAAGTTTAATGATGGAGATCTCACTGAAGACTGGCTCACAGATACTTTACTAACTTATGTCTTAACGACACTTTATATACTAGTAGTTCACTTGTCCACATCCATCCTCAAGGAATTAGAACGTTATTTGTTGATCCTAGTTCACCTGCTAGTCCAACTTGTTCACAAAACCTTAAAGGTAAGACAACACGTTATTTGAAATCCTATTCTTCTAGATATATAAATTACAGATATGGAGAGCTATCCCGGTATCTAGCTAACTATCTATTCATATTCTTAGACCTAGTTAAATGATAGGTCGCATACTTAAGCACATAAGCGAGTATAAATTAATAAGCATAATTCAACACACAGCGAATAAGAAGCATTCCATATAAACATAAACCATAGATTAAATTATCATAAACATGGCTAATACCTAAGGGTATTAGCCGATAGTCATTGTAAGCAATAAAAATATCATAGACGAACGATTAAGGTAAACTAACCAAGTGAATGAATGATACCAACAACCGAACGTTTATTTAGAGAATAAGAGATTATAAGAGTTTTCTTATGAATTAGTGGGCGTTTCAAGACCTTCTTTGCTCTTTCTTTCTTCTAAAAGTAGAACTTGGTGGTTACTGAATTGATTAGCCTTGAATGGCCTCCATCGCTTAATGAAATTCATGTTTAGGGTTTAATATTTATAGCTGCTGGAATTAAGTCGATATGCCGTATCCATTGAGGTCGATACATCGTATTAGAATTTCCTTAGAGTAGGGACCGTGTTTGTCATCTTCTAGAATGTTCTTCGAGTATATCTTCTTGGATACGGTGTATGATGCATTCTGAATACGGCATATAGATGATTGTGTCTTCGTGGTTTCTTATGAAGTTTAGGCGCAGATACGCCATATCTTCTTGATGGATACGTCGTATTGAATGTCAGATCAGTAGGTTTCTTGATTTCTTCGTTAAAGCTCCAAAATGTGCGCCTTTTAGCTAATCTTCATCAATTTCTCCATAATTACTGCAAATAACTAATATAACAGATTAAGTACGAATTCATGCAATAATTATATCAAATGGGTAATATTCATGGAATAAATGATGCTATAAAGTGACGTTATTTGATGTCATCAAATATTCCCCCACTCGAATCCTACTTGTCCTCAAGTAGACTTTAGAAAGTTTTGTAAAAATGTATCCCAACCTAAGTTTAAAATCTTTTCCGTTAAGCATTTTTCTTGTTAGATTACTAGCAGACAACCAAACACCTCACGAAATAGGAAAATGAAAACTCTCAAATCACTCGACTAATCTATGTGGTAACATAAAACTAATTCGCTTAATTGCTCGGTCGTGACGAGTATTCTATCATAGGCTTGGCAAGGATACACATCTCCACTACTAAAGCTAAGGAGTAACAATTATATTAAGGTTATTGGGTTTAATTTTGAAGGTTTAAAGGGTTTGATCACTCTTTTAATCTCTATAGATACCAATATTCCAGAAGGGCGAAAAAGACCACACATACACACCCGTAACGACGGGATAGACACATGTGACTGATCACTCCTATCTCGAATAAGCTAAAGAATAGGATTGGTAGTCTTCACCAACAGTCATAAACCAGCAGGGGCGACAAACCACATACGCACACCTGTAACAACGGGATAGATATACATGATTGCGATTATTCCCCTACTCGAGTAAAATCAAGGTTAGGGCAAAGAGTAATAAAGGGTATGGATCTTCTAACTCTTTCTCTAATAGTAGTAAACCAACAAGGAGGACAAAATCACACATACATGGCCGTAACAACGAAATAGACATGCATGATTGCTCACATCCTCATTCGAGTAAAAGGATAGGGATTAGAAAAGGGAAAATAATTTTTGTTAAAGAAAATGAAGCAAATATATATAGTCCTAGGCACAATGTAGCTAGTTACATTCCCGACCATCACTTGATAAAGACACAAATTGGTAGACTAACTCACGTTTCTAACATGAAACAATCAACGCTTTTGAAGACCACGAATTCAGACTCAAAAGAATATCTCGATCATAGATCCAAAGAAAACACTAAGTGGGCGTCCACTTAACGGTCAACTCCCAATCATCCCAATTACAACTCTAGTGGCAACTTCCGCCACTTTATACATACTTTTACATAGTTGGTTTATATTACGTACCAACTCTAATATAACAATACTCTACAAACATCTTTTTTGTATTTTTCTGATTTTTTTAAACATCAATAAGAACTGAAAATAAAACTAATGTGTAGAATTTCACCATCTCATGACTACGATAAATTGCTGACAATTGACTATCCATTATAAGAACGAAGTAGTAAAAATTACGACGCAGAACTAATACTTTTACATTCTCGTTGCAATTGTGCTACTTCCTGACCCTAACCCATAAGATAGAAAATCACCCATTACGTTGTGCAAATTACCCGACCATACCATAGGTGGAAAAGATAGACTCAAGACACAGGAAATACAATATTTTACATAAAAGTAACCAGTGATTGATTAAGGACTAATCTAATAGGGTAGGCTAAGGTGTAAAGGTGTAACGAAACATTTGTTTAATCCTAAAGGAATGGCTCTACGGGGTTTTCTAGAGGTATCTTACTCTTAAAATGAGAGTAAACAAAGGGTTTATATGGGGGTTAACTAACTGGTGTAGTTAGTTAATAAAACATGTGTAGGCTTTTTGGTGTAATCCTAGAAATTTACCAGTTTAGAAAAGTCACTCCATCTATTAAAAATAGTGCTTATTATTGTGGTCTCGAATAGATATACAAAGCTAAGTTCTAAATTTACTACAGTCACCGGCACACTCATATTTTTATGGAATTTGGGTAAACATTTGGAAACAGATAAGTCTAAATCCTCACAATATCTATCAAGGGTTATGTGTGCAAGTTTATATGGATAATAATTTCACAAAAAGTATGCTAATTTTTTTAAAATTTTGGCATAAGTTAAGCGTATTAATGTGAAAATAAGGACAAGTAAGCGTTCTAATTCACCTCCCCCACTTAAGATACACAACGCCCTCATTGTATAAATAAAAAATGAAATACAGGAAATTTAAAGAATTAGAACGGGAAACTCCCCTGAGATTTGCTTGGTATGATCCACCATGTTGCGTTTACGAGCATGATTGTGTGTGCAAGAGCGTCTAAATCCTAGCACGAACAGCATGTACATAGTAATTCCAGAAAATAAGCATACCACTAATCATGTTACATTGCTCAGCAAGCTCCTGTATCAAAAAAGAAAAACGATGCAATTCTATCTTGGTTGTATCTGCTTGGTTAGAAAATAAAATCCTAAAAAGCGAACAGGAAATCGATACGCCGTATGGTATGAGGCAGATACATTGTATCTTATCATGTGTTAAAAATCCTTAGTGTGAGTCAGATTAAGTTAATACGCTGTATTCGTTTAACGAATACGCTGTATAGAAGATTTGACAGAAAAGTTTTTAAATGCAGAAAATTAAAAAATTGGATAACGTCCAGACATTCGATACGTCGTATGGGGTGGTATGAATACGCCGTATCTATGTCTGGGAAGACAGACTCGATAATAAAATGAAAAATAGTCGGGTTGTCTCCCGGAAAGAACTTTTCTTTTAGCTAGTCTTTAAGTTAGACTTTTTCCTTCAGCTTCTTTCACACAATTCAACACTCTTCCTCTCGTGAATTCACTCTTTCATTTTGGATTTAATGCTTGAGTCCGTAATATATTAATGAGCTAAGATGCTAAACTTACTACCAGTCTTGATTCTATCATACACAAACAAATCAAAGATCATCATATCATAATATATATCAAAAGATAACATGTTTTAAGTTTAGATACATCATGACATAAATAAAGTAAATGTATAGAGATAGAATTCAAAAAGTGTAAGAGAGAGAGAAATCAAGGGTCTGGCTGCTAGGGAGCTGCTGAGGTACTGGCCTCACTAGTCCTTTATCGGGTACGCCTTTGGTAAGGCATCTGTGACCTACCGACCAGAGTGTTGTCAAAGGCCTGATAGGTGCGACCGCTAGCATCCATCAGCTGAGTCATGTAACTGATCATCCAAGTACCAAACCTAGACTGATCCGTGATCGATCTATCAACAACTCCACGTAACCCTACAATGCTCTACCGTAACTAGTGCATCTCCTCTCAAGCATCGCAATCCTTTAAGGCATAGTCCTGATTTGGGCAGCAGGTGGAGGTGGTTGAGGTGCCTACACAGGTGCTGGAACAACCTAAGCACCCTCTTTAACATCTGGAGCAACCTCAGCTACCTCTAGGGCACCAGCCGCAACAATCGCCTGCCTCTCTAGTCCCGGGGCTACCCAAGCCCAAGTATCTCCCAATGACTCACAATTATGCAGTCTTGCAAGCTCATCAAGCTCGATCTCACCCAGCTTCCTCACTACCATAGTCATCCCCCGTACACTCTCCTCGGTAAGCAACCCAAAGTGATTAGCTAGTCGTGAAATGAAATGTCCACCAGACATCTGAGCTCCCCGCTTCCTCCCCTCAGTACGCCTGAATAAGTAATGGGCAAAAAGGTATGGGAGGTTTACGGCCTCCTGATCCATGCTCCTAATAAAGTACAAGCCGGTACGGGTCACCTTCTTAGGTGCCTGCCCTCTCCCAACTATAGTGTGAGCAATCAAACGGTGACATAATCTCCTCAATGGATCCCTAATCTAAAGGTAGGAAGGGGAAGTGCCAAGGAAATCCCTAGAAGACAAGATCTCCTCCCAGTAACCACTTAGATCGCCCTTAGAGGCGATCGTCCTAGAGCTGTCTGCCTAATAAGTTCTAAAACTCTATATATCAATCTCCGCAATCGTATACAAACCTATAGCTAAAATGAACTGCCTCCAACTCATAGTATGCCTAGCCCCACCTAACTGAAAACTCAAAACACCCTCTGCATCCAAATCTAAAACTAAGTCATCAAACCTACACGTGCTAAAGAACTCTAACATTAGCTCCCTAACCAACGGGCCTCTATTGTCAAACAACCTCCTCCAGGCGTGGATAGTAAAGACCACCAGTCTCTTAGCATTCTTGTGCCTTATACTCAACCTAGCATCTATATCCATACCCATCTCCTTATTCATCCCCTCGAAGTCTAAAACCTGTACTCGATGCACCCGCCTACTGAATATTCCAGCCAGCCTATGCTCAAACTCCTAAACTACCTCCTATGTATTTCCCTCGACCTTGTATCTGAGCCATGGATGTCTCTGAGCCTTAACTGGTAGATCTGCCATGCCTGCAAAATCAAGAAAGAAATCAATACCAGAGGCATAAGGTCTCATAGTTCTGGAAAAGACATGATACGGCATATAGGGGAGAGGCATATGCCGTATCGAAATGGTGAAAATACCATATTCATAAGTTATCGAATACGGTGTATGGGTACAATACGGGTATCCTGATATGGCATATTGGAGTGTTAAATACGCCGTATAAGAATATTTAATACGCCGTATCCAGATTAATGGATACGTCGTATAGATTTTAAATTGGGGTAAAAATGCTCGTTACGCTGTATCTATTGTCATAAGGATAACTCGCAAACATCAATTATATTTATTTCAGTTTGCAATAAAAATTTTAGGTCCGTTTTACCAATTTAAAAAAAGTATTTTATTCTACCCCGTTTTTTTTTTATTTTACTCCCAAACACTCTTCAAATAACAATCTACGATATTAATCGCAGTAAGGAGTGACGGGGGCTAACAGATACTAAATAATGGCAAGACACAAAAATATCTAAATCTAAGCCTAAACCTAAACCCTAATTGATTTCTATTCGAAAATTAAAGCAAAAAAAAAGAAAAAGGGAAAGATCAAGAAACACGTTAGTGTATGATTAGGATTGAGAGAGACGAAATGCAAATCAAATAATTGGTCTCAAAGATTTTGTGTGCGGTTAAAAATTGGTGAGGGTGTAAAAAGTGTGTGAAAAACTGATCCGGCGTATCAGTTGGGTTTTTATACCCAAATTCCGAATACACCGTATATGGGGTTTGGTCCACTACTCGTATAGGACGAAAAATGTTGAGTTAGTCAACTCAAGTTAAAACAAATGATACGGCATATAGGTTTTAGGCCAATACGACGTATTCATCTTAGGAGACCAATTTTCTTTAATTAACAAAGTAAAGGAAACATACCTTGGCCTCCGTAATTTGCTTGTGCAAACACCATCCTTATAAAACCGTTTGGGGTCGAACGGAATGCCAAACGGAACATATAAATTCTTGACTATAAAGATGAGTGACACATCAGAAAGAGAAAGACACTTTTACAATGGTTTTTTCAAAATTTTAATCATTAACACTAACTCTTTCGTCAATTTACACACCAAAGTTTTATTAGGTGGATCATGATTACCAAAAGATTTAGTGGGTGTGTTACTAATTGCAATAATGTTTTTGTCAAGTTCATTGGGGTCGATGTTGTTGTCAATAAGATCATTCAATGAATTGACATGAATATCCTCTGAGGGAATTTCGATATTGATCTCATTGTGATAACCTTAAGAATCTGAATTCAATTCATCTATAGGAACCAATTTATAAGAAAACAAGTTTTCATCAAAAATGAAAGTGTAGTCTTCATCATCAGATTCTTTGTACGACATCTTAAAATCGAAATCAATCTCATGGGTGTAAAGGGTACTTACAATGAGTTTACGAGGATATTCTAGTTTGGGCATTGAAACGTCCTTGAAGACAATGACCAGGAATTCTTCTTCAAAATCTTTGAAGATGTTGATACAATCAAAACAACTCTCCTAACCATATGTAGCAGTTTCCCAGTTAAAGTTCCAACCATGCCCACGTGCTTTCTCCTCTTTGAACCAAATATACTCCTCCATGGTTATGTCAGGGTCATCCATCTTACCCTTGCTGCAAACATAACAGAAATACAAACGATGACCGGAAACAAATACTGTTAGGATTAAAAGACTTTTTGAAGCTGTTTGGAAGTTACTGCTGCTAAGGTTAGAGTTACTGCTGCAAGCATAAACGTTAATGCTTATTATTGATATTATGAAAAATATGTCAAGTAGTTAGTACTGCTAGTTTGACGACTGCTTATATATTACTACTACTAATGGAAGTTAAACTGCTCCAGAAACTTAAAAAGACATCCACTAATAGTTAATACTGCCAGTAAAAAAGTTACTATTGTTAGTGTAACTTAGTACTGCTAGTATAATGTTTAGTAACAGCTTTGAGTAAGTTACAACTGTTAGCATAAAAGTTAGTAATTTGCTAGTGTAACTTAGTACATAGCTGATGAAGATTGAAAAAATATTCTAAGTAGTTACTATTGCTTGTACACAGTTAGTGCTGCTGGAATAAAAGTTACTGCTGCTGGTTACAACTGCTAAAAAATTACAACTGCTAGAAGAATTTCTATTGTTAGAAGGATAAAGACAAGAGAAAGGATAAAGATGAAGATGGTTTATCAAGATTACTTACGAGATAAGTATGATATATTTTTGTAAAAGATATGTATAAGTTATATATGTTAAAAGGAATCCGATAATAACTTATAAAATTATTGATGAAGCTTGTTAGGAACTTTCCTTGGTGTATAAAAGGAGGTCATAGGGTATAGAGTTGGATGTACCAAAAATCGTATCAATTCAAATATCTAGAAAAGTGTTATTCGTAGCTTCAAGGTTTTGTAAACCCTAACACTATTAAGAATGTTTGTTTTATATTGAGACTGAAAGTTTAGTAAACTGTTTGTTATTGTTCATTACTGTTTAATTGTAATTCTTCTTAGTATCATTGACTAGATTCTACATAGTCTTTGATATTCACAATCAAAGCTTCTACTATAGTTGTGTTAGATTTATCTTATATAACTATACCTTATACAAGCTAATGGATTAAAGATCTATTCTATTGGGATCAACAAGTGGTATCAGAGCTTGTGAGAAGCTTTGAATAAGAAGAAACTTTACTACATACAAGATCTACTTCTTCAAGAAGTAATAGATACTCAATCTACTTCTCAAACTACTCAAACCATCAAGCTACCCATACTCTAACCTGGTAAGTATGATCTCTGGAAGATAAGGATGGAGCAGTACCTATAGTGCATTAATTAAACTCTATGGGAGATCATAGAAAATGGTAATGCACCCATAGTAACAAAAACTGTTGATGGTAAGGAGACTGTTATCCCTCCTACAAGTGTTGAAGAGAAGGCACAAAGAAGGGCATAGTTGAAGGCAAGAAGCACTTTGTTGATGGCCTTACCTAATGAGCATCAATTAAAGTTCAACTCATACAAGGATGATAAGACACTGATGCAGGCTATTGAGAATAGATTTGGAGGTAATAATGCTACAAAGAAAACTCAGAAAAATCTTCTGAAGCAGCAGTATGAAAACTTTGCTGCATCCAGCACAAAAGTGATTGAGCAAACCTATGAAAGGCTTCAAAAGCTAATTAGTCAACAGGAGATGCATGGTGAAGTCATCCCTCAAGAAGACATCAATCAGAAGTTCTTGAGAAGTTTGTCACAAGAATGGACTATGCATACTATTGTATGGAGGAACAAACCAGAGATTGAGACATTAAGTTTGGATGACCTCTTTAACAACCTGAAGGCTTATGAATCAGAGGTCAAAGGGACATCTAGCTCAACCACAAACTTACACAATGTAGCCTTTTTGTCCTCAAGCAGCACTAACAGTGCAACTAAAGCAATTAATACTACTTAGGGTATTAATACTGCTAGCACTCAATGTGCTGCTGATAGCTCAACAACTATTAAAAATTTAAGTGATGTTGTGATTTATTCCTTCTTTGCTAGCCAACCAAGTACTCCACAGCTTGATAATGAAGATCTACAACAAATCCATCCTAATGATCTAGAAGAGATGGACTTGAGGTAGAACATTGCTATGCTGACTATGAGAGCAAGAAGATTCCTGAAGAATACTGGAAGGAAGATGGACATGACCAACAAAGAAAGAGTTAGGTTTGACAAATCCAAGGTGGAGTGTTTCAACTGCTACAAAATGGGACACTTTGCAAGAGAGTGCAGGGCACCCAGGAATCAAGATAGCAGGAACAGGGAGCCTACTAGAAGGAATGTACCAATTGAGGAAACTACTTCAAATGTCTTAGTGTCTTAGTGTGATGGTTTTGGCTATGATTAGAGTGACCAAGCAGAAGAAGGTCCAACCAATTTTGCTCTCATGGCTTATTCTTTAACAAGTTCAAGTTCTTC